>JAUMHI010000049.1:4202417-4221652 GCA_032359435.1 Enteromius unitaeniatus
ATGTAGATTATAGATTTTTACTTGTATATTATATTCTTGGCCTTTTTGTCACATTGCTGTTGCTGTTACTTTTTGTATAAACAATGCACCATGAGAGGCTGTTACCATAGTAAAGGACATTTTAAGAATTGCATTTGTAAATGGATCACTAGGCCTATATCTTATGGTTAGTTGCACAAAAATTAAGTTAACTTCAATTATAGACCAATTATTTGAATAATGTTACCAAATGTTTTCATTGATTCTTATCTGTAACGGATAAATTATTCTGATACTTCATTAATTATTGGATACTTCTCAGTTGCATTGTCATTAATATCAATGCAACATTGTCTTCACAAGGTAAACTTGACTAGATAGTTAAATGGATGCATGTAAGAAAAGACACTAAATTATGGTAAGTTTGATTACATTATGACTGTGACTGTAATTAATGCTCATAATTGAGACATACCTACTAATACACATACTTTCATTTTTAAACTTGATTAATAGTCTAATGTGAGTATTACGTATATCAAAACGCTCTCATCCTACATCGAGGTTAGGGTAGTTCATGGTACATTTTCGAACTTTATCTTAATTTTAAATCAGTAAAAAGTTTATAAATGCCTAAAACAGGTAGCCCACACCGCATTGGCACTGTAGTCTGCACATTGATGTTTCAGGCAGTATTAATCACAGGAGATTAATACTTTGTTTTCAGAACAAACCCTGACCTAATGTCTGAGGAATAACAATAAAGTGCTGCTTTGCAAGCACTGTAATAACTTGCAAATCAAATGCATTACAGACGAAGCGAGCTGTGTGGTATCATGCGGATCCAGTGCAAGGGATCCCTCCATCAACACGTGGAGGAGAACAGAACAGGTGGCCTTTAGCCAGAGGGGATTTGGAAGCACTCACAGAAACACCCCTCTCATTCATCTCACTGCACATAATGTTCTGGGTTTAGATTTTCACCTCACCCTGCACAAGTTCCCATTCCAACTTCAAAAGAATAAATAAGTACTTCACCCACCTTAAAACTGAAAATGTACTTGATAAAGTATTTTTATGATTATTTTTTATGTATTTGGCAGACCCTCCAAAGCGGCTTCTAGTGGATTTAATGTACGCATTATCGTTATTTGTGTTCGTAGGAAATCAATCCCACAATTTCGCTCTGCTACCACAATGCTCCACCAGTTGAGCTACGGGAACCAAAGCCTAAAAGATTAAGAAACATTCAGTCATAATAATCTTACTTAAGCGCATTAAATTGGTGGATGTTCACATTATCAGTAATTTTTCCAATGACAGTAAATCAATATTATGTAATGGATAGTACCGCTATATTCTGAGGTTCTAAACTTCTGAACTGTGTTTGTTTCATTTATGTTCTATACTACTGTGTTGTTTTGCTTCTTTAAGTAGTCTATTTCATAATATATAATTTGTAAGTTTTTAATTATTTAATGAAAAAAATAATTATAATGATAAATATTTATTTTAGTTATTTAAACATTTGCATTGTTGATGATGGAATAATAATAACAATGATAATGATAATAATAACAATAATAATAATAATTATTATTATACTTTAAAAATATGTATCACTATTTTAAAAATCATTAGTAGTAGTATTAGTAGTATTATATTACTATAACAATAAACTGTTATAGTAAATTATTATCTTCTCTATTTATTGTTGTCCATTGCTTCATAGTGTCATAACCTTTTAACCTTGGACAATGCACAATCTCTTCTATATATTTGTAAGGGTGCATATCTGTATTTACGTACTTACAATTTAATATCATCTGCATTCTTTTCCTCTGAAGTATTAAATTAAAAGGCAGCGTAATGACTTCTGTAAATTGATTTTTATATACACTCTCCTAATGTGCCTCTTCAGCGTTTAGCATTCAGAAAGAGCAGTTTTGGATATGCTTCTGAAATTTTCAGCAGTCAAGCTGCAGGGAAAATTATGACAAAGCTTATAAGCAAATGTTCTTGGCTGGTTATCATGGCTATACCTCTTTCTGTTTATGCTCTGCTTACATCAACAATTACAGCATATTTGTTCAAAATCCATACAGGATGGCAAACATGCTAGCTCATATTTTCCCCTCCTCCCAGAATCGCTGCCAGACCTCATACTTTGTAACTCACTGTTGACTCGGCCAGCTCCGATCACTCACCTCATCAAAGTATATCTTTTATTATGTTTTTGAGTTATTACTACCATGTTCATTAATTGTAACCCCCAGCTCTTTTTAATAGCTCTGAGATTGGTAATTATTCAGTGTAATACGCTCAGAGCCTGAGCAATGCTCTTTCTTTCAGATTCAGATTCATAAGGATTGTCAAAAAAGAAGAGGAAGAAAGCAAAAACCTGGCGTCTGTTCTTTTTGGGAGTGGTGTGGTAGACTTTCCCTAATTCATCATGCTCCTTTCATGTATTACATACTAACTTCATAGAAAAATAAAAAAAAAAGACAGCTACACCTTCTACAAGGAAAAATGCCCTCGGCAGAGCGAATGTTGGCCAGCCCTTCCTTTCACGGTCCTCTGTGCCAGATTCACAGAGCTCTCATGCAAAAAGAGCTGGCTTGGACCGGCTCTCGGTCCTTTCATCTCAACCCTGCAATATATTTAATTACTTACCTAAATATACATATGAAAGAGGGGTGTGACATGACCAGAGAGACGTGGAGCTGTGCGGCCCGGTCTGGCTGAGAATCTGACACGTGTCCAGACGTTAAACGGATCAAAAAGTGTCTCTGTCAGTAGATGAAACTAAATAGCGAGTCGCTGTCAGATAAACCTGGAGGTTTATGACTGACGGCTCATAATCCCGAACACGGCTCAAGCCTGGCAGGATGTGAGTATAGGAACTGGTATGAACAGAGGAAGAAACGAGACAAATTTAAACGAGTGAGACCAACTATATGGATGAGAAGGGGAAAATAACGGATGAATATTAATATAAAATATATGGGGATTTTGGACCCTATTGCCTGTATAATTCTGGGAAGGCAAGTTTTCCTTTGGAAAACATTAAAAGAGAAAGAAAAAAAAGAAATGAAGAAAAGAAAAATAATTCTTTATAAGGCAAGATTGAGTACAGTTTTGGCCTGATAAGATAAGTTAATTGGAAAATCTGCTTTGTTTGTCTTTCTAGTATTATTACTGCATTGTTATCGTGAAACATATTTGTGTGTTCTCATTTTAATACAGATAAATAAAATAAATAAGTCTTTTTTTTCTCAGAATCCTTAGTGTTTTAAAGTAGCTTTATATAAATTGTGCCTTAATGTGAGAATGAGAAATCCATAGGTTATCGATTTGTTGGTTGTTTAGCACAAAAACAACTTTGGTCTTTACTGATTTCTATTATATAGACAAAAAATGGAAATAAATCAAAAATAGAATGGAACAAAATTGTTGGATGATCAACACTGTTCAAAATGCCCAAGTATACAGCACTGCTAGTACATGATGATGATGATGATGAGGCATATTTTATCAATTCCAGAGGGAAATTTAAACATCCAGAAGCTACAATACAATAAAAAAAAAATTACAAATAAAGATATTAACATAAAAATGAGTAACACTTTATTTTGATCAGATATTCTACTAACCGTAAGAAACTTTGCAACTACTAGTTTGCTAGTATTAGCAAACTGTCTGCTTAATATTATCTAACACTTTATTTTGATAGATCCACAACATAATACATACTGACTATCAGAAACTTTGTAAGTACATGTCAACTTATTCTACTAACCCTAAACCTACCCTAACAGTTTAATCTAAGAGTTAGTAGACACGTAGTTGTGAATTAATGAGAATTAGTTGACTTTTAGTTGACATAGTTAGAAAGTTACTTACAGTTTGTAGAATATCTAAATGGACTATCGAAGTAAAGTGCAACCTAAAAATGTGCAATGTTAAATAAAATGCATTGTGTTTCAAATTAACTGTGCAAATAAACTAAACACGGAAGGCTGGGAAGCTTTACTAGAAGGCTAATACAATAATTGATATAAATTATATATATATATATATATATATATATATTGTATCTATATATATAGTAAATACATTAAATTATTTCTACACGAAAGAAAATGTTTAATCATGCATTTTCTCCATCCAATTCACACAAATACGTTGATTTGTTGAATGCTTCAAAATCACGGCATTAATGTATTGAGCTAATATTGGGGGAAAGTGTAAGAAGAAAAATGTTTTAGTTTGGCTTGGCACATAAAATAGCTGCATTATTCCATGATTTTATACAGCAGATTTTGCATTTGTAGCTGTAGGGATGCAGATCTCTGATAAAACTTTGGTACTGGTTGCAACAAACTCCTTATAATATTAAGAAATATTAAGAGTTTTGTTTTATTAAAGGGGTCTGTTGCCTGATAATATTAATTTATCAAAACTGTGTGCATGTGTGTAAAACATTACTGCTTTGAAAATAGGTCTGCTTCTCACGTTTAATAAAACGAAATAAGTTTGCTTTGGTGTTATCTCAAAATCCATAGGCATGCATGCAATCAGTATAACTTTGGCACTGACAGCAGCTCTGAGTCTCGTAATCATACAGTGTTAGATTAGACGTCGGATAATGTATTTCTGTAACTTTGAATGAATGTCTGTTGATCATTATCATTGTAAGGACACTCTCTCCTCATTGTGTAAACATTTCTATTTCTAATTTCCTGGTATCAGACTGTTTTTTTAACCTACAAGCTTTGCATCCCTAAAGATTACGGCATTTTGTTTTGAATAGCATGTTTCTAAGCGACATACACAAACATCTAACCAAGGACAAAGTCACTTGTTTACTTAGAAAAAGGAAAAAAAAAGCTTAATGCTGTGCTCTAATGGAATTCCAACATCCTTGTTCAGTTTCCCTGCAGTCACCTGGGAACACGAGCTTGTGAACACGCGTTTGGAGAGGATCTGCTGTGATTCACACTCCCACATTGTTCCCAATGTTCATTCAATTTGTGTTCTGGACTGATGAGCATATTTACTGACAGGTCTCAGACTGTTCTGAAGGATGGAATAATGTCTGTATGGACAGGTAACCAAAGTCACTCCCTAACTCTAACTCACAGGTATTGTCTGTTACCACAGTTACACACAGTGATTGTAAATATCACACCTTTTTTATTTTGAAGGGCTTTAGGGAATAGCTGTCCTTAAAAGAAATAAGGGTCATACTTTATTACATATTTATTTATTTTTACCTAACTTGCTCAACGATTAATTTTTTCCAAACCCCCTTTGCATGATGCTAATCTGCAGTGATTGGTCCAACTGGTCTCAATTTCATTTCATGATGCCTGTAATGCTTGATAAAGCTGCGTTCGTGAGCGCTGTTTTGTGTACAGTGTCACCAGGGAAACAACTATGTTTAACACTCCAAAAGCAGGACCTAGTGGCAAAGAATGAATTTGCATTTTCATTCAGACCAACGAGAAAAGTGGGCGGGCAATAAGCCCATCACACAGATTCATTTTAAAAATGACTTGTTTAAATGATTCAGAGTTGCCTCTCTCTTTTTTTTTTTGGAGAGAATGGCAATCACATTATACACAGTGCACATTCAGATTTTAAACTTTGCAGATTGTTTTCGTTTACTAAGGACTGTGTTACACATTGCATGAAAGCTCATTTTCAAAAATCCATAAGAGGGGCACTTTGAGTTTATGGGTAAGATTAAGGGCTCTGAAATATAGGCATTAAAGGCAAAATAAGGCTTTAAAATATTAGTTCTTATGAACAGCTAATATGCATGTTAGTTAATAGTGATAATTGGTTCTATGTGTTCTGTCTACATTACTTGTACTAGTGCTTATGTATTACTCAGAAATATACTTTTTGTACTTTGTAGTTGTGTACTCAAAGTTTACCTACTGTTATGTATAGCCTACACATACATTAAGTATAGAAAGAAAAAAGAAAAACAGAGTAGAAGTGTATATGTCAACTCTTTTGAAGCCATGTGAAATGTATGTTTAAGAAATGTCAATTGTTTTTTAAAGATCTCCTTGATGCTATTATTGGGAAAGTGGTATTGTGTTATATGCGAATGAATAATTTTCTGACTCTGATCTTTTTTCATTTTAGAAAACTAGAATGATTTGTTTAGTTATGAATCGAAGTGATTTGGTCCTTGAGTTCAACAGCAGTTAGCAGCTCACTGGAGAGTACGATTATCAGCAAGTAAGAGCATGTTTATTTTTTAGTAAAATCTATGACTTCAGAATAGAGTCACAGAGTACTTTTTGATTTTTTTAGGGTCCTTTTTGAAACGTGAACGTCAGCATTCATTCCAACTGCATGAAAAAAAAATCTGTTTATCCTTTTGTGTATTATCTGCAGAAGAAAATAATTAGTTTAGGTTTGCAATCGCAGCGATGTGAGGGTGAGTAAACCATGGCAGACGTTTGATTCAATCCATCTCTTTAAGGTGAATTAGTGAGAACAGCACTAATCCAAACACAGCCTCCAAATATAACTCCATAATACAGTATGGCAGAGAAGGAGGTTATGCAATATTATGACAAGATTCAGTAAGTTAAGCAAGGAAGTTTTTAATAAAGGGGAAAATAAATCTTTTGACCGTAGGCCTATCCAAAGCCTGTGATCTACAGTAATTCATTTCATGGTGGAGAATGTTCTGAACCCCCTACAGTTGTTCAACGACACCTCTTTTCCAACACAAACCAGCCGTCTCCAAAAAACACTTCACTAGGGACTGTGCTCCCCACAGTGAGGTCAGCTGTACTCGATTCCGACCGGCTATTATGTTTGGTTGTGAGGCAAGCATAGTTTCTCCAATAAAATTTGATGATAATTTAGTCCATCTCCTTTGACAAAGGGGACAGCAAAGCAAATTATGGCCCCACCCTGTTAGACACCCTGACAAGGGCCAAAAACCCAGCATAGAGCAGATTGAACTTGGCCCGTGGACCCTCCAGATGTGTCATATAGAGAACATTTGGTCTTTTTACAATCTCACTGCTTTTCCCTCCATTTCTCACTCGATATCCTCTGTATCCCGTGAAGAACTTGAAACAGCATGCTCTTTTTTTCCATAGGGGCTTGCCAGATTTCTTTTCTCTGATCTTAGCATCCCTCTCCTAGTTGTGTCGTTTCAAGAAACACTTGATGTGGGAAAATTCAGAACAAATCCCTAACCGTTTAATATGTATTAAACTTTGTAAAGAAATTCGTTCGTGCTATGAACATGTCCCAAACACTTTTTTTTCCTGAGTAATGTCTGTGAAAGAGTCTTATATTTGGAAGGATGGTCTGATCAGTTATATAGATATATATATGCTTTCCCCCGGACGTAAATAAGGCTGATTACGTCAAATACGTTAAGTTAAATATGTTATCTTTGTATTCTTTTCACAAAAAAATATTCTTCTAGCGTCGAAAAACTGAAGTTGGTCCACTGATGTAACATGGACTGTTTTACTGATATTTTTATACGTTTCTGAATCTGGGATTAGTTCAGTTGTATTGCTGTCTATGGAGGGACAGATGGCTCTCTGATATCATCAAAAATACCTTAATTTGTCTTCCAAAGATGAGCAAAGGTCTTATGGGTTTGGAACGACATGAGGGTGAGTAATTATTGACAGAATTTTCATTTTTGGGCAAACTAACCCTTAAAAGTGTTATGAAGCGGACTAAACACAGGAGGTAAGTTCAAAAAAAGGTGTTTATTTTAGGCAGCAGAGGAGTAACAGTGAATCGGAAAAGATGATATGGGCAAGTAGAAGACAAAGATGATACTTTATGTAGCTGGAGCAATGGAGTAACTGAATGTCTTTATCTTGTAGGTTTTGGAGATCGCTGGAGAACTAGAGTGCGAATCGGGCCGCATTTTTCTGTCCGAGCCCGGCCTGCGTCCGACAGAGCAGTAACCGAACCCAAGCCAGACAGGAATTAAGATATTTATGTCTGAGCCCGATCCCAGCCCGACACAGTTAAAATCTTTTTTTTTTTTCTCATGCTAATGACACACACACTTTTGTGTGAAGACTTTTATTAAACTGTAGGAAGGATTTGGAAATCGGTCAACAGATGAGAGCATCAGCGCACTTGGGGCAAAAAACACAGGCGCACATTCACGCCGATGTGACTGAACCCGACCATCCTTTCTAAATATCTGTCCGAACCCGGCCCGGTCCGTCGGGTATCCGTCCTCTATGGAGAACAGACTTATGACGGAGACAACAACACAGATGAACCACAACACCACACTTCGAGGAAACAAGATACACAGGAGGGATTCCAAGGAGCCTGAGAAGAACACACAGAGCGAGGAGCACACAAGGAAGTCACACTGGGTAAATATAAAGGTAAGTAATCGTAATAGAGCTTTGTCTTGCCAGAGATTGGTCCACTTGCTGAGAAACGAGCTCGGACACTGAATGAGAGGTGGTGTGTGGTTTTATGTGGTTGCATGATTGCGTGATGATTGGATCCAGGTGGTGGCGACATGTGATCGTGATTAGAATTCTGGTGAGAGTGAACGCTGCGACTAAGTGAGGGTGGAGCCTGGCGTGGATGTAAGAAAAAGTTGTTTCTCTGTAATTGTAAAATTGAATAGCAATTTCTGAATTCATTCATTCATTCAGTCTGTAGTTTGAACCATGGCAACCCTGGTATTACAGCAGCAAGTTTTCCACAGCCAAGCCCCATTCCTGATTTCTTCAAATGTACAAATCCAGTTGTTGGTGCAGTTTGGACTTTTTTCTTCTTTGCTTTCAAGAAGATATCCTGCTATATCCAAAGACAGAGGCTAGAGTTAGAAAAGCATACTACCATCCTACTTACATTTACCCAAAGATGTAATATGGAAGTGTGTCATATTAAATCCAGCCACCCATTTTAAGCTCCTCAGTATCAGTTTCATTCTCACCTTACACCACTCAAATTACGTCTATATAAGGCTCCACCTCTCTATGATGCAACTTATACATCCCTAAGATTCCTCTTCCTTGTAGCCCTCCTAAGAACTTTTATTAATGATGCCATAAAAATGATAGATCCTAACTATATAAAAGCTTCATGTTCCCACACGGCCTCAGCCCTGTCCAGTTATGGCTGGAATGTACTTTTTTTTTTAGCTCTGCCATGTTTATTGAAAACCCTATAGAAACAGCAAACACCCTGTTCCTTTTTTTTTTTTTTTACAAGAAATTAGTTTTTCAAGATAAGAAATGTCACATCTCCCAGTGGACATTGTCATCAAGTTTTTGTTTTAAAAATAAGCAAAACAGACAATGCATGTTTTTTTTTCTTATTGCAAAGCAAAATATTTTGTAATTATGCAAGCATAACAGTGAATTCTCACTGGCTAGTTAGTTGGCAAATTGATAAAGAAAACCAATGTGTAAATGCTATATAAAAATACAAACTAAACACTGCATTTAAAAACTTAAATTTATATAACAGAATATTATATGAAATATTTTATATTATTAATTGTCTCTATCTACACTATAAAAAAAATGACTGTGATTTTAATGGTAAAAAAACTGTGAAAATGCTTCAGTAAAAAGCTGTTAAATGGTTAATGGTAAATTCCAGTAAAATTTACAGCAACATTCCTAGAATTCCCTGCATTGCATTTCAAATTCAGTTTGAATTGTATGTATTTTCTTTGAAATAGTGTTTCTTCTTAGTTTTTTTCTCATCAGTTATGTTTATTAGGGTTCTATGTTACATATAATGTTGTTAAATTAATGTTTATTGCATATTTCAGTTTAACGAGTCTCACCATGATGGTGTTTAATGTTTGTTATTAATGACACTGAACACCTTCTATATATGTTCATATTTGAAAGAGCTGCTTGTGATGGGCTTTGATTCATCATGTGACTTTCTCATCATCACTTTTATTTGGTGCTTATCAATGTATTTCAAAAGTAAAAAACTGATTTCAGTACTTTACTAAGTTGGTATTTTAACATTATATCAGTTAATGAAATTACGGTATTTAACTGTAAATTTAACTTAAAACCATAAAACCTAAAACATTGTTACCTTTTTCTTTTTTTTAGATTGAGTTCTGGCAACCACAGCTGCCGCAATTTCACTGTAAATTTGACAGATGTTTTGTTTTTTTACAGTGTATCTATCAATCTATCTTGATAGATAGATAAATAGACTTTTTTGTCTCATTTTTATTTATTTACATTTTTAATTTAATAAACATTTTATTTTAAACTGGCACTCCTAGTCCTCCATAAAAATGTTTCAAATCCCAGATATCACTCTATTGTTAAACATGGCAGACACATTAGTTATGTTTATCACTATATCAACCAATGCAATTTTGGGAGTGACTTCTGTATTTTGTACATACGAAATGATAATTTAGAGGATTCACGCCCACATTTAAAGTCTCTCACAAAACTTTGCAGCGAGTGCGTGACCATTGAATGTTCCATCATGTTTCTTCTGCCTTGAAGCAGTAAAAAAAGAAAACATTCATCATTAATCTGTCATTATTATTTTTCCACTGTGCAAATCATTTGAAATTCTTGCGAAGAGCTGCTCTTCAGATCTTGTAAGACCTGGGATGCAAACCACACAATGCTCTTTTGCCAACAATTGCTCTCTTGCTCAAGGCTGCATTCCAGCAGAGGAGAGGTTCTTATTTTGGCTATTTCTAAGCACCTGTTACCTTGGAGACTGGGTAACCAGGGAAACACAAACTAGCATAGCACTAGGAGGCAATATCCTCAGAAATGCACGAGACACACCCTTGGAGATGAAGTGGCTGGGAATTAATCATCCTGAATGTGTAATGGAGCTCTTTGTTAAAGCTTTGCTTTCAGGTTGCATAAATTATTTGATGGTGTTTTGAAATCATTTATCTTTAAAATCAGGCTTTTGAATGAAAAGTTAAGAACTCATAATGTCATAATGTTTAGCCTTGCATTATACAAAAGAAAAGAGAAAAAAAAAAGTAATAACTTCTATAATAACAGTATTATATTATATATTATATATAATAGTTTATATATATATACGCATTATTCAAAATAAGTTTAAATAATATTAATACTTAACTTTCATTTCTTCCTTTGATGTTTTTGATAAATATATATAAATTATTTCAGTAAATTATTTGTAAGTCTTTAGTATCACACTATACTGATTCACTGCTTAATTATTATCCATTATTTTTAAATTATAATTAATTGTCCCTCTCATTATCACTGTTATAAATGTGCAGCTTTTTTCCTTTTTTTCTTTCTTTTTTTGCTAACATTATTATACTTTTTTCTATGAGGTTATTTATTAAGTTAGAAAGTTGAAAGTTACAAAGGATTTTTTTAATAGGTTAGGTATTTATCTTATTTATATTATTTTTGATAACATTATAAATGTCTTTTCTTTTTTAAAATATCAGTCACCGTCAAAGTTGCGTAACAGCGTAACAGTTACACCAATAGTTATAACATTTACAACACAATTACACCAAATATTTGTTGCATTTTCGCAGGGCAGAAATAGACACATTGGCATAATGTTGACCTGGCATTTGAGTGACGGACACGCTCAACAGTTCCACAGTGAACTTTCACATGATGTATTGGGTTCTAATACCCCCTCATTTGTCACTCGAAAACAGTTTGCAGGAGTGAGCGCTACATTTTTGGAAGTGCAAGTTGCATGTCAAACTTCAACGAATGTTTAGAAAAGTCAACACAATTAACCGCAAGAGATTAATCTGTCTTCACCCTCACTTCACTTAACATTCCTTCCTCTCGTTACTGTGATTAATAATTCCCACAAATACCAAGCTAAAACCCAGTCATTAAACACAGACAGTCATGCCTCGGACTTCTCAGGGCTACATTGTGCAGCTTGCATTTAATTCCTAAAATACTTTGCCTGTGAATATTTTATATAAGGTCTCTGACAGGCCATTATCAGGGTGGCGACTCTGTAAATAAACAGTGCGAAGGAGTCGTTTTGTTGACACTGTCGTCAGGAATGATTATTTTTTCGGATCTGTCATTTTAAGAGGTGTAATGCTGTGAAACTTTTCTGCTAGAGGTTATCTGTTTTGACTTGTGTGATAACTGGTAACAACAGCTACTGTTCTCTTGTCTCACTGACGAGATGAACCGGAGTCAAGGAGTGGCGTGATTTTTACATTCCCATCATGCAGAGATGACATCTGCCATTCACTTTTCCACATGCCATCTTCTTTTTAAACAGGTCACTCGAGAGAAATGCTCAAACTGCATGGAAGATGCACACTGATTCCTCCCTGCTGAGCTGGAGATCATTTTGAGCCGCTTTCCCATGAGCGCTAAAGCAGGTTAAAGCTAAAAATGTTTGATTTGTTAACATTAGTTTATGCATTAGGAATCACATACACAAAATATAATGTTCATTTATAAATTATTAACCTGTTCATAATATTATGTAGAATATTATTTCTTTATTCTTCACAATATAATTAGACTTTTAAAATTTCAGATAAAAAGATAAAAAAAATTATTATTGTTATTATTATTATTTTGTATTTTTGTATGAATAATTGAAATTTAACAGGGGTGTACCCATAAATTACATTTATAGAGTTAAGAAAAGTAATATATTTTAAATAGATGCTTTATTTCTCAGAACTGCATGATACATAATGTTTCTAACTTTATATCTCCCAATTGCGAGAAAATAAGTCAGAATTGCAAGATATAAAGGCAGAATTGTGAGATATAAAGTCTGAATTGTGAGTTATAAAGTAGTAATCACAAAAAAAAGTCAGAATTGTGTAATATAAACTTGCGGGCTATAAAGTCTCAGAATCTCAGAATTCTAACTTTATAATGCACAATTGTATGATAAAATGTCACAATTCTGCCTTTTTTTCTCAGTATTGTGAGATATGCTGTAAGGTCTCAGAATTGCGACTTTATATTTCACAATTCTGACTTTATAACTCACACAATTCTGTGTCCCTGGGTCATGATGGGGAGGGGTAGGACAGGGATCGAAACGCCGTGGCCACCCGAAGGGCCAGATCCGCCGTGATCCGGTGGGAGGACATGCCTTCCGAAGGGGAGTCGTTATGTCACGTTGTCCTGTTACCATGTGCTGCTTTGTTTTCATTCTGTTCTACATGTGCTGTGCCTCGTTTGTAACCCCGCCCCTCTCATTAGTGTTTCACTCCATTCCAGCCATGTTTCCAGGTGTCTCGGTGTCGTTGATTATGTGTTCATTTATACCGTTCCTTTGTAGTGTTTAGTTTTGGTCGTTGATTGTAGTTTGATGTGAATGTATGTATGTCCATGTACGTTCCTGTATCATGTCACATTGGATTAAATGTTTAATGCACTTCAAGTTTCTGCCTCATCGTCTCCTTGCCCGCTGAGAAACGAGATAGCTACAGCACAGCAACACATCATGATAATCTGTCTCACAATTCTGACTTCATATCTCAAAATTCTGACTTTATATCTCACAATTCTGACTTCATATCTCACAATTCTGACTTTATATCATGCAATTCTGACATTATATTTGACAATTCTGACTTCATATCTCACAATTCTGACTTTATATCATGCAATTCTGACTTTATATCATGCAATTCTGACTTTAGATCACGCAATTCTGACTTTACAGTATGTCTCACAATTTTGACTTTGTATATCGCAATTCTGACTTTATATCTCACAATTCTGACTTCATATGTCAGATCTTAAACCTTTAAAATGTTTAATAACTTTTTAGAGAACAATGAAATTGTACTAGAGAACAAACAACATCCCCAACTAAACATAAATCTTTCAGCTATAATAAAAAAAAAGCTTAAACAAATGTATAAGCTGATTACAACAGACCAAAACTCTTAAAAAATAAAAGTGTCCTCAAACAAAAATTAGTTTTATGCAAAAATTAAAATAAAAAATTTAAAAATAAAGCAAAAAACATCATTTGCACAGCAAATTACACAGCATATAAATTAATACACATGCATTTATACGAGATTAATTCAAATTATGCCAGGAAAAAGAGTAATTAGATTAAAAGTTAATAACATATACATAAACAAATTGATTTGAATGCACTGACACTGTAACGTTCAGCTGGATGTGCCCAATCCTTTTGTGTCCCTGGATTACCCGTTTACGATTTCTGCCTGGACCTGGACTTTCCCTCTGTTTCTCCCCAAGGACTTTTGACCTTTTGCTTGTTTACGACTCTGTCTCTGCTTGTGCCTCATGTATTGTGTCTGCCGGCGATTGACTGTTTTGATCCTGACTTTGAGCCTTTTTAATAAATTACTGTTGCACTTGAACTCGCACGCCTCACAAACTCATTTGTAACAGAACGAATCGTCACACTATAGAGTTCAGCACAGTGATTTTAAAGGAGGGAAAAGGGCTCGCTCAGTTTTGTGGATTATTCAGGATGTCTTTCTCTGAGAAACTTTTTGCACTCGTACGCCGAGACCCGCCATTCGAGGACTTCATTGCCAAGTTTGTTCAGCTCGCAGAACGGTCGGGTCTCAACGACACCATCCTCACTGCTACGTTTCTGAGCGGACGCCGTCCTCGCACAAGATGAACGCCGATCGCGAGAAGCAGCGCGAGACAGCTGCAGATTACAGGACGCGACACAACATGGCGGCCAATCGATGTCTGTGACTCTGCTAAGCACATCATGAAACAAGTTCCACTTTGTAGTTGCAGGGACCAGCAACTTTCTTTTGCTGAATTCCGCCAGGATCTCTGATGCCACAGTTGATCAGCTAACTTTTGACCACAAGGCTGAACACTTTCCAGTTGCACTTTGCAATCTGCCTTCGCCATCAAAAATTGAACGACGTCATTCGTGCATATATGGCTACCACAAAGAGCAAATGAGCTGTGAATTTGCTCTATCTCCGCTGTGATCGCATCATATGTGTGTCTTCCACGAAATCTTCTGCAGCCGATTGCAGCTTTTTGGCGGTGCAAACTATCAGGGTTGATCCAGTGTACAGTAATGCCAATAAAAAGTTTTATGGATCTGCAGTGGTGTAAATATTCTAGGTAGGCAAAAGTTTAGGTAGCAAAAGTCCCTGAAGGAGAGAACGGAGACGTCATGTCAGTGACTGACGAATCAGGATCTCGCCAGAGAGGACCAATCTACTTCAAGTGTAACAAAACAAGCCAATGGGCATTGGCATGCACTGATTGCATCCAGCTGCAACTGATCACTGTGTGAGTATAAGTAAGCTGGTGCATGCATCATTATGTTTTTGCTGAGGAGCCAAGCTAGGCCCAGCAGCTCAGCTGAGGTACTGTGGCTGTGGCGACGGGACGTGACGTCTCTGTTCCCTCCTTCAAGGAATGAGGGTTACATACGTAACCAAGACGTTCCCTCTCAGTCGGTCACTACGAGTCACGTCAGATACTTGTAGATCCAAGATCGGTCGTAACCCACCGCCTTTCTTGGGCACAATGAAGTAGGGGCTGTAAAACCCAGACCTCATATCGGCTGGAGGGACCAGCTCTATTGTGTCCTTCACCAGCAGGGTCCGCAATCTCTGCATGCAAGACAGGGGCATCGACAGACCTGACTGAGGTGAACTGGATGCCCATGAACTTGGGGGGACGCTGGGCGAACTGAATCACGTAGCCGAGTCGAATGGTTCGCAGGAGCCACTGAAATGGACTGGGAAGCGCTAGCCAGGCTCCCAGAGACCGTGGCGGGGAACCAGCAGCACCACTGACAAACGCGCAGTGGGGCAGCGTGGTGGACACAGGGACCCAGCCATGGGCCTGTGACGGTCATGTCTGTGACAGTAGGGGGCAGGGTCTGGGTGTGAAGTGTAACACTCACCTGTTTCCTCCATCTGCTGAGGGAAGGACAGGGACCCGGCCTGGGGTTTGTGACAGCCAGACGTGTGACATGTTGAGGTGGAGAGCTGTATGTTAGCACTCTTATCTCGTTCCACGAGTGGACAGGAGGGGTGCTGTTGGGCAACCCACTGCTGCCTGCTGACGAAGAGGGGAAGAGAGGTGGGCTCTCCCTTCCCCTGCCCTCTTATGGTTTTGATACACCCAGGTTCTGCTGGCTCACAGCTTTAAGACTAAACACAGGACATTTCACATGTGTGTCTGTGAGTGTGTGGTATGTAGACATAGATTTCCTGCTAGTTCTCGCCAAATAGTGCAGACCACATCAAATGCAAGAAGAAGTACTGGACTGACTTCGATGACTGGGAGACACAAATGCTCAGAGAATGTGTTTGAGATTCATAAAATAATAGTTCACTGAAAAATGTGCATTCATCATCGTTAATTCACTCCATGATGTTCTGAAGTTTATTCATTTTATTTATATATTTATTTTTTTAATAAAGGCAATGATAATTCTAAATATCTTAGTATACTGTTTAGAAGGGTGGGGTTGGTAAGATGTCTTGAAATAAGTTTATTAAGCTCTCTAAGATTGCACTGGTTTCATCAAAAGTACAGTACACAATAATATTGTGGAATAATTTTACAATTTAAAATCAATTATTTCTATTTTAACATTTTAAAAATACAATTATTTCTGTAATGCAAAGCTGAATTTTAAGCAGCATTACTCCAGTCCCCAGTGTCACATCATCCTTCAGAAATTATTTTTATATGCTAATTGGCTGTATAACATAAACATTTCCTATTATTCTCAATTTTGAAAACCATTGTGTCGATTAGTCTTATTTCATAAATTCAATGCATCACTGCTGAATAAAAGTATAAATTGCAAAAAAAAACAAAATCATACAGACCCCAAACATCTTTGGCCACCGTCTTATTCAAAATATACAAAAAGCAACATTCTCAAAAATCCTTAAATTAAGATAAGTTTGACTTGATGCACAGACTAATTAAAATTGTATTAATCTTATTAAAATCCTATAAAGTCCCCTTTTACACTTTTACACTCTGCATTTACTTTACTTTTTAAACTACTGATTGGACTTCAGCATTTAGAATCACAATCTTAAAAGCACAATGACAATCATATAAAATTCTACTAATGCTGTGGCTAAAACTAATACAATATTTGGCCCCAGGGTTTGTCTCACATTCTGCCTTTTTCATTTAGAATCACATGGAAAAACTAAAATAATAAAGGGCTGGAACAACATAAGGGCGAGTAAACGATGAAGGAATTTTCATTTGTGGGTGAACGGCTCCTTGAAATGGGGATAGAGTAAGTCGGGTGTGGTGACAGAGAAATGCTCAGCAGGAAACAAGCTCAGAGTTCAAGGAGCAAAAGGACTTTTTCCGAATCAGCAAAGGCCTCGCCGCGTCCGTCCCTCCCCTAATTAGTCCCTTCTGACAGCTGTTATCTTAAAGAAAACAGCGTCTACCCAGACGTTCTGTCAAGCGCACTTGAAACACAGAGGGAAAATTGAGTAGGCTCCATCTGAAACACCAGCGCGTCGTTAGCACTTCCGCCCATGCTGCGTCGAAGAGCAACTTAGCAGTGACTCAGATGCATCCCTGCCAAGACAAAGCCACCCCGGCACATGGATCAGCATCTCTGGTTTAATGAGCGCTGCCAGTGGGGTGTCCTACAGTTTACGTCTGAAGTCTCTGCCTCTTCATTAGGCTGCAATTAATCACGTTGGCTCATGATGAGGTATCGCTTCTGAGAGCTCCGGCAACTCTAGTGGAGTTACTGGAAGCAGAACAACTCAGCAAACAGACCTTTTGGAGGATCTGAACATGCAGCATGAAAAACGTAGGTGGCCTCAAACTCATTTCCCTCTAGTCATGTGACAATTGCACAGCGGGAACTGGACGGAGACGACTGCATCACAACCATGTAATCGATCTCATTTATTATGCAAATGTTCCCTGCCTGCTCATTTAAAAAATATGTCTAGTAAATCAATCGTAACACCTAAGACACTCATTCATTAGACCACCAAACGTGGCTGCAAGTGAGATGCAGAAGAACGGGATTTGTGCTCAGTCAGCAAGTTTGCAAGAGAACAGAACTCGGTCCTAAAGCTGTGCAACAAACATCCAGCCACCCTGTGCTTCTGCATGACGCCACATGTTCCTATATCTCACCCTGCGTTTCTCTCTCTGCGTGTTGGCCTGTATGACACTTGTTAAATATAGAGCATTGCGGCCCGGGGCAGTTAGTGAATGACGTCGGTTGTTAAAGCCCAGTCAGCAGAAATCAGCTCCAGTAATTAAACTCAAAGGTTAAATTCCTGATTGAGTGTTTTGTTTTTTTTTTTGTTTTTTTTTTATGTGCAGATCAGAATGAGATGGAAAGAAATAAGTAATGCATCTCTACTTGTGTGGCATTGTTCAATTGTGTATCAGAACCGCAAAGGAAATAATTGAAAGTTAAATGGACTACGAAAAGTCTGGAAGGATTTATTAGAGTTGGCTCATGTACATTCTGGCTTATTTATAGCGACAGCAGTGTCTTCAACTGGTGGCTCGTTCTTCACTTTAAGGGTGCCTACGCAATGATTGGGCTGTCACAAGCACACATAGGAAATCTGATAAACTATGAACTGCAAATTAAAATCCTAAAACATATATATTTGAAGAGAACTATTTTTGGATAGATTATAAAATGGATAAAATCAGTTCTCCTCAAATTCACAAAGGTGTCCTGCAGAAGAACCACTGGTGTAGTTCATCATATTAATAATGATAATAAAAACCACAGTCTCAAGACCAATTCATACATATTCGTACGAGGTGGCTAATTCATGCTAATTTGTACAAATTTTGTACGATTTGTCAAAAATCCTGTGACGGGTAGGTTTAGGGGAGGGGTTAGGTGTAGGTCATTCGTACAAATTCACACGAAATGGCAAAAAAACATACAATTTAGCAAATATTTATTATATAATATATATATTAAGGGTGGAGCCGAACCCAAATACGTTACTCGGAAAGGTGCAAATAGCGTGTTTTTTATGAGTACTTATTTCAAACAAAAACTTTACAAATATTTGTATTCGGGAACAAGAAGAAAATTATATCAAAAAGCTGCATTTCCTCATGAAACCACAGTGCATGCCCAGATGAGTGAGTGAGAGAGTGACGTGTAAAAAATCCCACAGATTCTCTATGGGGTTCTGGTCAGGAGAGTTGGCAGGCAAATTGAGCACAGTAATACCATGGTCAGTAAACCATTTACCAGTGGTTTTGGCACTGTGAGCAGGT
>JAUMHI010000049.1:4238159-4268672 GCA_032359435.1 Enteromius unitaeniatus
AAACCAAAAAGTCACGAAAGACAGGGGAGACCAGGACAGACAAGAAACATAGAACCAGAGCGCCATCTGGCGTTACAGTTTGTCTGTTTTGTTTAGTTTTTTGTATTGGTTTTTGTTTATTAGTTTTAGTTTAGAACTTCAAGTTAAACTAAACTAAATTAAATTAATATTAAACATTTTAAATAAATATTTAAATTAATTGGTTGCTAAATATTTATTTTTACGTTATTATGTTTATGTTAACTCTAATAACCCTATTTAGATTTAAAATGTTTTTGTTGTAGGTTCATGATTCCTAATGTTAATGAATTCAGTTTTAATGTAAAATGTATTCTCATATGAACATTCCACAGTGTTGAAGTACTAAGTAGCAACATATTTGTGTTTTAAATACAGGGGAAACACACATTTACTGCCTAATTACTGATGCCTGAGGAAAGCCAGAAACATGAAGGCTTTCCAAAAATACAGATAGCTTTTTCTGTGTCTGATTAATTCTTCACATGCATCCTGCCCCAGGTAACACATAATAGGCCCTGTCGCAGCTCCAGATGGATAATTGTGGGTTTGAGGGTGTTCTTCCCTGAACAGATAGTGACTGGTGAGCTTTACCACATGTTTTATCTTAAGCAGTGTCTCCATATAGTCCCTTGTCCCCACTTATTGTCATTGAACATGGTGGAAATAAAGACATTAAGTGGGAAAAGAACAAAGCAGCTTTTGCTGCCTGGAGGCTTTGCTTGACAACAAAGCAACATACGTAACAGTTCTTATCTGAAAATTAAAAGAGGGAGACATAGGTAAAACTATCTGTGCAACTAACCATATAATTGTGAGATGTAAGTGAAGAGGCGTATCCTCTTTTAAAAGGAATGAGAAACGCTGCCTGTAGATTGTGTGTCAGGACTAAATGATGACTGCTATATTCATTACTACATCCAATAATAAGTATATTTTTAAAAAATTAAGTGTATGTGAGAATACATACCATGCCATGCCAAACAGGTTAAAAGTCGCTGTTTGTTTCAAATATAAAATCTATGTCCTGGAGCAAACCACTGATGTAGTTCATCCACTGAGCTGAAAGTCCAGGGTTGCCATAACCTCATGTCTGGCTAAATGTCAAGAATGTAAAAGGAACATTTCACTCAATGGCATGCATGGAAAAAAGCAAGAATAGATGAGGAGAAGTAATGAAATAAAAGATCGGGGCCAAGTGCAAGAGAAATCTCAAGGGTTCTTGACCATGCAGCCACACTGCGCTCATTGACTCAAACATGCAATAGGTGTGGCACAGTGGCAGTGAGCGGAAACCAAAACCAAATGGTAATAAGTTCAGATGGAGCGAGGCCTCTGTTGAGCCAGCCGAACGAGGGCTGTAAATCATACAAATGGGCGTGTTCCAAGCGACTTCAGGACCGGCACTCGCTCATATACCGCAGACAGAGAGCCAGACACAGGAAGAAGGACTACGGGCAGTGCCATGACTGAAGTTCACGGGTCTCCAATGACAAACCGTAATGGAGAGAGACACTAACCAGTATCAGCTGCCTCAGCGGTACCCCGGCCCAGCTGACAGAAACATAGGAGGCCCGTTGTATGGTTTGGGTTGATCCGGGCGATCGGGCCGTTAACTGCTAAGGGAGAGGGAGAACAGCCATGCAGCTGTGCCAGTTTGGCTTTTCAAATATATATATAAAAAAAAAACAGAGAAATGAAACCGTAAGATTCTCACACACCTCAATCTACTTACTATACAAGAGGTTTCCATACTGAAGATTATGGTTTTGAGTAGCAGCTAATCAAGGCATTCCTTTTAAACAAAAGTGTGTACCTCACGTCTGTTTAGGAAAGTGTTTACTTACTCTTTTGATGTTACAAACCCAAATTTGTTTCTTTCTTCTGTTGTGCACAAATATTTTGGAGACAAAGGTCACCATTGAATGGGGACATTGATATAAACATTTTTATTAAACTTTACTTGGAGTATTACTTGTGCACAATGCATATTTCTTATTAATAAGCCTAAAATTGTTTATGTCACTTTTAATGAGGGAGTTGGACTTGTAACCCAAAGGTTGTGGGTTCGAGTCCCAGGTCTGGCAGGGATTGTAGGTGGTTGGAGTGAATAACCAGCGCTCGCTCCACCTTCTGTACCACAACTGAGGAGAGACCCTTGAGCAAGGCACCGTTCCCCCAACTGCTCCCCGGGCACCGCAGCAATGGCTGCCCACTGCTCTGTGTGTGTGTTCACTACTGTGCGTGTGCTCATTGAATGGGTTAAATGCAGAGCACAAAAAAACAAAGTACGGGTCACCATACCTGGCCACAAGTCACTTCACTTCACTTTAATTGGACTTCAGCACTACTTTTGCACAATTAAAGTGCATTAAGTACAAAATTAGTTGTTGTAGTTTAGCATACAAGTCAGATTCCCATGGCATTTTATTAAGTACATAAATATGAAAATGTATTTGTAGTATACTAAGCATGAAATAAATGTTATTCAAATACATTTAAGTATATTTATACCTATCAGTGTGTAGTAAATTATATGATTGTTAGCAGACTCCATGTAAGGGATTTATCAGCTGTGCCATCTAGAGTTTCATGACTGAACGAGATATATGTCATATACACTGACACCGACAACGCCAATTTTGTCCCCAGTGTTTTGTTATACTTTCATTTTCATTATACAGTTTTCATTTTATTAGTGGTGTTTCAATCTGGCTGTCATTTTAGTTAGTAATAGTATGACGTTTTGTCATTTGTACAAATTCAATGTTAATTCGAGCACTTTCAACAAGATCAATTGCTATGTTATATCATTGTGTAATAAGAACTCAAATGCTGATATATTCTCATTAACTATGCTATTGAATTACTGTATGCAGTTTATTTCTAATTATCATGTTTTCAATGAATTATGAGCACTGAACTTGAAATTCTCTTCTGCAGGCTGGATTTCTGGATCAATACGTCATTTAGTCCAGTCTTTCCAGTCTTGTTTCTGGAGGCCCCCCAACACTACACATTTTGGATGTCTCCCTTATCAGAAACACCCTTTTAAGATCTTGGAGTTCTTTACTAACAGGCTAATGAGTTAAATCAGGTGTGTTTGATTAAAAAAGACATACACAATATGTGCTGTTGGGGAGCCTACAAGAACAGGATTGGGAAACACAGACATAGAATGCGTTTTCTCGCACGATCTTATTAATTTGCCAAATGACCCAATAGCATTGAAAGTCACGTGAACGCCTTAAACAGTGTTCTTTTATCAGGTAAGGGTCAGTTTATGTAAAACTGTTTATTATATATATATATATATAGAGAGAGAGAGTGTAAACTCCTTTACAGGCCTGCTCATGTTTTTTGTTTTGTTTTTTATTAACCTATTATTTTCTATTATTAAGACATGCTACAGATTTAAGTCTATACAGAGAAAGTAATTTAGTGACACTCTTATGGAAATCTGATAATATTTTGTACTTATTTTTTTACCTTTTTAAATTATGTAAAAGCTAGAGAAAAACTTGTTAAAATTTGTTACATTTTTATTTTGTTTATCTATAATTTGGTTGGTTAGTTAATTATTTATTAATTAACTATTTTATTACTATTATTTTTTAGCTTTGCGAAATCAAGCCATCACTGCAGCCTTATTTTGAATCATTATGTCATTTAGCAAAAATGCAACAATTACAACAACATCTTAATATTTTACCATTTTAACAAAGCCCTTCCTGGAAGCATTGTTAATAAAGTGCTCAATAGCCAGAGTTCAGACAGCTGAAGTTTTGTCATGCTTTAGGATCTTTGATCTTTAACCAGGAGAACCAGGGAGTTATGAAATGCATCATCTCAGGAGAACATTTTTGGAGAAAACACTGGGCAAAGATCTCATCGCATTTTCACAAACGGCTCACAAGCTGACCGTAAGACGCTAAAATTTACGATCCTTGTCTAAATGCATTTATCATACAAGTCAAGAGCTTTACATAAACCCTCATGCTTTTTAAATGAAACCTATCATTTAAAGTTACTAAACACAGTGGCTTGGAAATATCCAATAAACAAGTGGCTTAAAATCAGTCATACCCATTTTATATTAGTATTTAAAACATCGCCGATGGATGGGGAAAGTTAACATTGAAAACCAAGTTTGAGCAACTGTGGAGCGGGTGATTGATAAATTAGACGGCGCTGAGCCGGACTGGGGTCACGTATGTGCCAAGTAAACACAAGTCTGAACCCCTGTGGCCTCTCATGATGGAGGAAAACGTAATTTCTGTTGCAGACACAATAAACGCGATGCGTGTAAGAGTTATTGGCCGTTAACGTATGAATCAAATTCTTGCTTCGACAGTAAGCAGATGTGGTGGATAACTCTGTTTTATAGATAAAGTAAGTACTTCAGACAAGTGTCTGCTCTGTAGTAAACTCACAATGAGAACATACTGACAGAGGTCAGCAGCAGTGAGGGTGTGAGAAATGCTCCAGTGTTTGCAAAGGTCTTCTGGGGCTCCTGAATGTGAGGAAAGTTCTGCACGTAATCATTGGAACACAAAAGATGTGGAAATGCTTCCACAGAATCAAAGTTCTTGGTAGACTGGAAACGACCAAGGCCAAATTTATAGCCTTGTCCCAAATTGTGTACGTGGTGTGGACAACATTGGATGTTTGTCTACACCTTAAGCTTTTGCCAACATCACGCAGGGGTGATTATATATTATTGCAAATAGGCCTATTCATCTGACCATCTCAGATCTTTCTTTATTAGCAGTACTTATTATATTCTACATTGTATTATATTATATATATATATTATTATATTGTATTATTGTGTTATGAGTCACACCTCTGTGGCTCTCTCCGGCCAGCGGCTGCAGGAACCTTCCCTGATTCCGGCCCAGGTGATCATTGTTATCTCCACTATTTAAACAGCGATCTTTCATGAAATCGTTGCAAAGTCTTGATTTGCCTTGGCATCATTTCTGAGCGTTATTTCTGAATGTTTATTCACTGTATTACCTGGATTGTTATCGACCTTGATTCTCGCTGCCTGCCCTGACCATTTCTGCCTGTTTTATCGACTCTGAGTTTGCCTGCCCACTGATATCTTTGTCTGCTTGTGTACCAACCTCTGCCTGTCTGACCACGTTCAATAAAAGCTACAAAGGAATCCAGATGCTCCAAGTGAATCATTACAGAAGACTTTGCCGTCTTCAGATCCAGCGGCGCTCTACCAAGTAATGGGTGAGACGCTACCCACCAACAGCAGTTGGAGAAGCTCACCACCTTCACGGAGGAATTGGTGCACTCAGTTCAGGCGCTCACCACTGCAACCACCACCCAAAGCACGTCAGTCGAGCCGCACGCTCCGGCCACTCCACCACCGGCGCCTGTGCAGCTCCATGACCCTAACATCTCGTGCAAAGAACACCAAATTTGACACTGACAGTGGTCACCATCCTGCCTGGATGAATGTCTGTCCAAGATGAAAAGACACATCCACCACGTTCACGTCACACCAGAGGAGGCAGCAGATCTTCAATCACTACCCCCACAGTATCATGACCTCAGAATTGCATTCAGCAAAGAGAAAGCCACCAAGTTACCTCCACATCGTACCACAGACTGCGCCATCGACCTCCTGCCAGGTACTACACCCACTAGAGGAAGGATTTTCCCTCTGTCCCAGCCAGAGATCGAATGTATGAATCAATATATCACAGAGGAGCTAGCTAAAGCTCCTCTGTGATGCACTATGAGTATCTGGTTATGCCCTATGAGTATCTGGTTATGCCCTTTGGCCTATCTAATAGTCCCTCAGTTTTTCAATCCCTTGTTCCGTGACCTGCTCTCCCAGTTTGTCATTGTTTACATAGATGATATCCTGGTTTATTCATAGGATCTTCACAGCCACGTTCAACATGTGAGAATAGTACTACAAAGATTAATCGAACATCAGCTCTATGCCAAGATCAACAAATGTTCCACCTGACAAAAGTATCATTCCTGGGGTACATCATAAGTCCAGAGGGTGTCGCCATGGACAGGAAGAAGGTAGCAGCGGTGCTGAACTGGCCTAAACCCCAAAATCGAAAGGAATTGCAATGCTTCTTGGGATTCGCAAATTTCTATCGTCGGTTTATCAGAAACTTCAGCCTGGTGGCCGCTCCTCTAACCGCTATGACTAGTCAGTGACACAAACGCTTACCCTGGAACCCTGAAAGCAAGGCAGCTTTTCAGACTCTTAAAGGGTCACAACATCCCCGTTTCAGAAGTGCTTTTTCACACCTCTGGTTTGAAAAACTTTCTGAAAAAGGGCGTTGTTCACTGGGGGTAAGGGGTGGGGGTAGAGTGTGGAGATAAGGCGGAGACTGCATTAAAGGGGAAGTGACAATAAGTGAATAAATTTAGCTAATTTGCACACCGACAATTTAAACACAAACACGTTGGCAAGATGGACAGCGACACCGAGAGCAGCAGCTACAGCGGTTCTTAGAGCAGTGTGCAAGTGGAGAACTTCTCCCCACCAGAATCCCTACACTTTGATCAAAATGATGACAGTGCAGGTCCACTGCTATGGCGGCAAATCTATGCCAATAATACGCAAGTCACAAAAATAAATCACATACGCGAGAGGAAAACAGATCTTCACGCGAAGAAACGGGAGCCGCGATCTAATTTCAAAACCGCGCACGCGTGTGATATGTCGTCTGCACGCATTTCAAGCACTCACGCAAGCATGAGATGTCATCTGCACGCAATTCAATTCAGTTCAGCACGTCTCCAAACTTTAGCTCTGGTTGCATGGTGGGGAAACGAAAACAACTCTTGTTTTGTTTCAATGAAGAAAGGCACAACATGAACCATGTCTCAGAAACAGCAAGCCAGTCAACATAAACAATTGACACAAGTGCTTATTTCCAATGCATAAATACTGCGATAGCTCGGAAAGCAAAGCACGGCGCAGAGATTGGATTAGAGGAGTCCTTTGTCATGCACGGCAGGCAAGGTGGTCATTCTTCTTTTCCCGTTTGGACTTTAAAATAACCTACAGGCCAGGTTACAAAAACAGCAAAGCAGACTCTCTCTCTCGCCAGTATGACCAACCTCAGCAACCAGGTCTGCCCAAGAATATAATTTCCCAATCGCTTGAACACGTCTTTCGGAATTATGGCTTGCCTGAGGATATTGTGTCAGACAGAGGACCCCAATTCACATCAAGGGTCTGGAAAGCTTTCTGTTCTCAGCTAAACATTGATGTTAGTCTTACCTCGGGCTATCACCCAGAATCCAATGGCCAAGCGAAAAGATTGAACCAAGAGCTCATTCAATTTCTCTGAACGTATTGCCACAACAATCAGGCCGATTGGAACCAGTTCTTCATCTGGGCTGAGTATTCCCAAAACTCCCTTCGCAAAGCATCTACTAACTTAACCCAATTCCAATGTATCCTGGGTTATCAGCCAACCCTATTCCCATGGTCTGGAGAACACACTGAGTTACCTTCCGTCAACAGCTGGCTAGAACGGAGTGAACAGACATGGGACTCCGCTCATGTGCATCTACAAAGAGCCATCAGGAGAGTAGCAGCCCAGGCAGACCGTCGTCGACGTCCCAATCCTCCGTACGAACCTGGGCAATGGGTCTGGCTGTCCACCCGAGACCTCCGCTTGCACCTTCCCTGCCGAAAGTTAAATCCAAGGTACGTGGGTCCATTCAAGATTCTCAGACAAATAACACCCGTATTATACAGATTAGAATTACCACCAGAATACAAAATCTCACCCACTTTCCATGTTTCCCTGTTCAAGCCCGCTAACTTCGGGATGAAGTTAGGCTAGTCAGTGATGGAGATCCCTTCACAGATGCAGAAACATCTCTTGTTATGTTGTAGATAGATCTATAATCCGGCTAAATGAATTTGTGTGTATGTGTGTGGGTGTGCGGGATCTATATATAAATAGTTTGTGTGTA
Organism: Enteromius unitaeniatus; assembly: GCA_032359435.1. Classification (NCBI taxonomy): domain Eukaryota; kingdom Metazoa; phylum Chordata; class Actinopteri; order Cypriniformes; family Cyprinidae; genus Enteromius; species Enteromius unitaeniatus. The sequence continues at coordinate 4,246,152 of JAUMHI010000049.1, forward strand.
TATATAGGTACATATGTAGCCTAAATTTGTGTGTGTGAGAGTGTAAACATATGTATGTATTTGTGTGTTTGCATGTACATGAACGCTTGTGATTTATTTTGATATATAATATGTTCATGTACGCATAGCAGAAAATATTCTGTTGACATCTGAGACAGCTCAAACATACAATTTAGTCTGGGACCAGCTTAAGCCTTGTCTGTGAAACTGGGGGTACATGTAACATACAACCCTTAATAAACATAACTGATAAGATAACCATAATAAAGAAAAAACATCAAATTCAAACTAAATTCTGGATTTCTTTTCCTTTTACAGTAATTTAACTGGTTTTAACCATTAAAATCATACTTAATAATAGTACTTAATAAAATAAACTTGAAGTAAACTGCTTTTTGGTAAGGGTTGTACTTAATATCATTCTGATCTGGTGCTTCTTGTATCAACTTTTCTGATAGGGAATAGCCCAGCCAACATGGAAACCTCTACAGCAGGCAGTGCTGTGAAAATGTTGATTCAAAACGAGCAGAGGCTTTATTGCTATACATAAGGTAGCAGATCTTGTTCCTGCCAGGTGGTTTCTGTAACAGTAGAACATCTGAATTTGACTTTGGACTGGATTATGCACTGTGATGCTCAAAGTGTGTCACCACTTCTCACAGTGCGTCTGCTCCCTATCAGATACAAACATACCCTTCACTGGCTGTAATGTCACCGCTCATAATGCAGGCTGTCGTCACACACGGCATGTTGTTTTCAGCGGCGCTGCTTTGAGAAGGTGCTCTCTGGTTGGCACGTTATACAATGGCTTTGTTGTTCTGTGAGTGGCACGAGTCTATCTGTTACCGTACAAGGCCGTCTCTCATATGTCTTGTAGACTGCGAGAGACCAGTGAGAAGGTCAAGCAGAGAAATTAAACTCAGGGTCTGACTTCAGTCAACAGTCAGATGGTAAATGGCTTATTTTTTTGTTATTTGAGTATCATTATTATTAATGTAATAATATAATTAATTAATATTTTGAACTAGCTTTTTTATTTATGTGCATATATTTGTAATACACACACATACATTATATATATATATATATATATATATATATATATATATAATTTCAGGTCTAGTTAGATGGCTGTGGTAATTTTGTTGCAATGTGTTTGTTTAATTTTCATTTGTTTTTATTTTGTATTTTTATTAATTTAAGTTATTCATATAATATATATTATTTACATTTTTATATAATATAATAATTATATTTATTTGATTTATTATTAAAGTTTTATTTATTATAGGCCAGATTATAGAGCATTTTGCAGCATTAAAAATGCACTCAGTATTTTATTTTTTTTTTACCTTTAAAAAAATTATTTCTGAATTTTTAGTAATGTATTGATATTTTAAACGAGCCTTTTATTTTTATACTTTCAGATTAAATTGAGATTAAATTTGATTTGGTATTTTGTCATTTTGATTAGTGTGTGTGTGTGTGTGTGTGTGTGTTTCATATATTATTTATATTATTTTTCTTTCTTTATCCGTCTATAATTACTTAATTAAAAAAAAAAAATACAGCCCCTAAAGTAACATAATAAAAACTATAGTTTTATTTTATATATATGTATATATATATATATATATATATATACACTCTCAGAAATAACTGTGGTGGTACCTTTCCAGAAGGTACATGTTTGTGCCAAAAGGGTCAATTTTGGTATCTTAAAGGCATTTTAGTACTTATGTACATATTGGAACATAACAGGTACAAAAGTGTACTTTTTAAAAAGGTACTGCCCCCAGTGACAGCTTTTATAGCTTTATTTCTGAGAGTGTAGTATCAATTTTAGCATAATTTAGTCTTTTTTATATATATAATTTTTTTATATAATTTTATTTATCCATACATCCCTCATCATTTGCAACCTTATTTTGAGTAAATTAAGTATTGTTGGTAAATATTTATCTAACGTGATGTAAAATGTTTGAATTAAATCCATTACACACAATACAGTCCAGAAAGAAATGAATGACTTTACTGAATGACGCTGTAAGGTTAGACTTTGCTTGTCTTGGGCACTTTGGCTAGTTGACCTGGGGCTTTGAGTAAAGGACGTCCCACCGTGATATCGCATGCAGTGGTAATTAGTATCAAATTAAATGAGCTCCTTTACCCATATCCATTAAGTGTCCTTTGACATCACTGCATGGTTTGTCTAAGTCTCCCAATTACGGCCCGTCATTGCATCACACACTGAGATTCCACCCGAAATTCTAGAAAGGTCATGAGATCAGATTCGGTTGAAATGAAAGCGACTGTAATTATGTTTTTACTCGCGGTGGTTCTGGTTGGATGGTGTTCAATTGCGCTGTGGTCACAGATTGCTCCAGCAAACATGGCGACCAGGCCAAAGTAAACAAACATGCTGCCCTAACATCTACTAATTCAGCAAAATACGATGGATCACTTGATAAATGTTACAAAGGATGAGATTTATGCTCTCATTTCTTGTCTTAGACACTCCTTCCTTAAGTGGCCTACTGAGAGGTACTGTAAATGAATAAACCAGACAAGTAAACGGTTTAGCCGTTAATAAAGCCTTTTTTTATGCTAACATGTTTGCTTAGCTATTATCTGTTTATGAGCACATTCCCATGACCTCTTTGTTTTTATTAAATTATATAATTACTGCAGACTAATTGTTACCCTGAAATATATATATATATATATATATATATATATATATATATATATAAAAACAACACTGTTTTTCTAATTGAGGACTTTTCCAGATGTCCCTAAAGGCAGCTGCTGTCATATTTAACTAACTTCTGGGGACAATTTAGCTAAGTAAATCCACACACCCAATATGTAATATACCTCGATTCATTTGAAACAACGGCTATCTGAGGATTTAGGCAAGTTTTAAAGGAATAGTTTCACCCAGAAATAAAAGTGATTTTTAAATGTATTCATTCACAGGCAATCCAAGTTGTAGATGAGTTTAGAAAAAAAAAAAGCAGCATTGCTTGTAGTGCAATGGATCTGCTAAAGTAAATGGGTGCCGTCCGTTTTGGGTCAACTGTTCCTTTAAAAAATGCATTGCATATTCAGGTTCGTCACATTTGTATTCATGCATAAAGTGTGTTGATACAAACTTTATTTTTAGATGAAATCCCCACAGCAACTAAAATAAAAACATGCAAGTAACATTAGAGACATTTCTTAATTCTCTGATGACCATTCAGAATATGAATTGCCGGAAACTATGCGAGGGTTCCTGTCGCAGGTGCATGTTCAATAATCATACAATCCCATAGCGGGACTCTCATTAATCAGTATATGATGTCAAAAGTTGTCTGAGAACTTTTAAAATGACACATTTATTGATGAATGAACTCCAGATGGAGCTAATGAAAGTCATTAGCACTCTTTGTATGGCTGATTTCAATTATCAAAGCCAAACAAGTATGAAATACAATCGAAACACTATCAATGTTATGGTATAACATGGCATGTTTCGATCAATTACAGATTTGTTGCCACAATAGTTGCGATCAGATAATAGTTTCATTCTGTTGTGGATGATTCATAATGTCAAATTAAGAAAATGTGTTAACTTTCTTAAACAAATGCCGTGGTGTTAAACATTTAATTAGTCTTTTGATTATTAACATTCATAAAAATGTGTACCTATTATGTAGTTTCTTCAAAAATTGCATAGCATATTAAAACTTGGTTTGGGAAATATTTTACACAATAAAAGAACAATTTCCCATTTTTTAAATGTTGTGACACAGTTTTGCAATTTTGGGTGTTGAGTCAATGCTGGTGCCTTTTTTCTAATGCCAGTCGCCTTGATGTTGAATTTAATCTAATTTTGAATTTAAAAGCAAATGAAAGACAACACACTCGACACCTTATATATCAGCACTATTACGTACAACCAGCAGCTGCTGGCTCTGATGACTTTATGCTTTCCGTTCCAAGGGAAACAACAGATAGTGACCACAGAGTTACCAGTAAATTTGCAAGGAAATTTGATCACATTGTAGATAGTGGACCTCCATGCTGAAATAGATTCAGGCATTTTGATTATGAGATACAAACACATTTCCCGTACTTCTGCAGATAACTAGATGACATCATAGCCCACTGTAAGCCCTCATATCATACATTAAAAAAATAGCACAGTGGAATTTCCATAATGGCTGTGAAGTCTACAACCTACAATAGTGTTGTGATAGAAAAGAAGCCCATGTACAGTACAAATAATGACACTTTGCCACAAAATTGTAGGTGAAGTCACACATATTAATGTGCTTGAACTGTGACACAAGAATTTCGTTTTTTATTTACCTTTTGCATGCAATATGCGAATGCACAGATAGTAAATAGAAGGTACATGCAGATGTTAACGTGTCAGTCCAGGGATTTGCAGAAATCACAAGATTTCTAGGAGCTGAAACAATTATGTCAGCTGTACATCACCTAAGGCCTCTTTAAACTCAGACGTCCAGGACTGGTCTCCCTGTGAGGCACTGGACAGGTCATGATGTGAGATGGAGGTATCAGGCCTCAGGTCAGATTCCATCTGCTCTACTGCTTGAGAAGTCAGCTGAAAAAATGCAGTTGTTTGCCACTGCTGGATCCATATGTGACAGGTTTGAGTGTCCAGGGTCCCAAGCTCTAGTTAACAGGCTGAGACCCACACCTATTGGAGTATTGGTGTCAATACTCAAATCCATCCTGGTCTCTAAGGTAATAAGACCTTTACCCACCAACTTCACTGACTGCTCCTACTAGAAACTGGAGATGAATTCATAAGGACCGTAACTAGACCTCTGTTCTCAGAATCCAGACTGGTGAGTAATGCATGAATCTGATCAGCATAGACATATTTATGGTTAGACAACTTCAATGGCATGCTTAGATCACAAATTATGTGTTTTTATTGATACAATAGGGAATAAAAGTACTGATTCCTATGTACAAAGGGACACGTCCCAGCCTGTTATTATACATTGCTTTATTTTATAACTAAGTGGCTACATGACTGAAACATAATACTTGTATTTTCCTCACAAGAATTTTTGGATGACGTTTCAACTTATTTGTAAGTGACAGTGAGTTTTAGACATGCTTTCTAAGCCTTGTTGGCTTACAACTCATAACTCTAAAACTAAAAGACTGCTAGCTTGCTCCATGCTGTTTGTGCTGTAGATGTGAATGCTACCTCAGATCATGTGATGTCCTGTACCAGCCTTGACAGACCTTAATCTTACAAATTCATATGGGTTTTGCCAAATCGTGAGCAATTTACAAGTTATTCATATGAATTTGAACCAATGACCTAAATCAGGGCTGGCCAAACTCAGTCCTGGAGGGCTGGTGTCTTTCTGAGTTTAGCTCCAACCCTAATTAAACCCTTAGGACCAAGTTTGACAGCCCTGACCTACAATACCTAAACCAACCCCAAACCTACCCGTCACTGGGGTTTAGACAAATCATACAAGGGAGGTTGTAGGCTACAAGTGAAGTAGTACGAAGTTTGTACGTATTATCCACATCGTAAAATACCAACCTGGTCTCATAAAAATATGTACCTCTGTGCACTCTTTTGTGCAACACTGTTTTTATCGTTGTGGATAAAATGTTATGGGCGCTCCCACACTCCATGCGCCAGGTCGCTGGTATGAGGGGACCCCGATGCATAGCAAAACTGGTGGATGCGGTCGAGTTGGCGGACGCTGCCTATCACCGGGAGACAGGGGAGAGGGTGACACCTTTTACCCGGAGGGTGGTCCAGGAGCAACGCTTGCCAGAGGGCACCCAGCGGCCAGTCCTCAAGTACGGCCCTCCCTGTGACATACATGCATGGGGACATGCACCAAGTTCCAACTTACCCATCCGAAAAGGGAGAGACGAACAGGCTGTGGAGGTTGGAGTGATTAAAAAGCTACCAGTGCCAATTCTGCTGGGGCGTGACTGGCCGGGGTTCAAAGAGGCCCCCACCCAAGCCACACAGCCTGCCCGATAGGCACCACCATCCCGACGCCAGAGGTCATCCCGGGGAGCGAGGCCAAGGCCATCCTTCGTCACCACCGACAGCGGGAGAGATGGTGAGTCCCCCTCTCGTGATACTAATGTCTCTCTCAATATGTTCTAGCAGGTCAAGGGAGGGGGCTTTTTTGGAAAGGATCAGAGAGGACAACTGGCTGAAGCACTACCAGGAGGTCCAACCGGCCCCTCTCCCGCACTTCGTCGGCCAGAATGGCCTGTTGTACTGCGTCGCTCAGAGGAGGGGGGAGGAAAAGCCCCTGCTGGTAGTACCCCGGAGGAAGACTAAAATGGTACTGGAACTGGCACACGCTCACCCCATGGCCAGACACCTGGGGGCTGCAAACACAATACAGAGGATACGGGATCGCTTCCATTGGCCGGGGCTTGAAGGAGACGTCAAACGATTCTGTCATGCATGTCCCATATGCTAGCTGACGTCCCTGAAGAAACCTCCTCTCAGTCCTCTCATTCCTTGATGCGGAAGTAGATGCTCCAGAGGGTAGCGTCCGAGGACCATAAAGACTGGGACAAGCTGGATCCCCACCTGTCCGCCACCCAGAAGTGGGAGCTGAAGCACCTGGTCAGTCAGTTGTTCTCGGGGGGCCCCGGTAAAACCACCGTCCTGCAACTGCAACTGGTCTCGAAGCCAGATGGTACTCTTCGCTTCTACAATGATTACCGGCGCCTGAATTCCAATTCAACGGCTACCCCAAAACTGATGGTAAAACCACAAAAAGCCAAGGTTCGGGTCGTACTAGAGGCTCCTCGACCCGCCATGAAGACCCAGGTACGTGCATTCTTGGGGTTGGTGGGGTATTATCGCTGCTTCATTCCCAGCTTCTCCTCTCTAGCTTACCCCCTTTCAGACCTGACCAGGAAGGGGCTCCTGGAGACAGTTCACTGAACAGAGACTGACTTCAACAGCCCCTTTCTGGTGCAGACCGATGCCTCCGATTCGGGACTCAGAGCTGTCCTCTCCCAGGTCCATCAGGCAGAGGAGCATCCGGTCATCTACATCAGCCGTAAGCTTGCCCTAGCCCGGAAAAGAACTACCCCGCGGTGGAGAAGGAGGTCAAGTGGGCAGTCCTGGAGCTAAGGTACTACTTATTGGGTCGTAAGTTTGTACTGATTACTGACCATGCCATATTACAGTGGATGGCCCGGGCCAAGGACACGAATGCCTGGGTGACCAGATGGTTCTTAGCACTCCAGGACTACCACTTCGATGTGGACCACCGGTCCAGCACAGCCCATACACTGACAGCCTCTCGCGAACCTGGCCAGCTTACGCAGGTCTTTCAGGGGTCACTCCGCACCCACCCCCTGTTTCCACTCTTCCACTCGCAAAAACTGATATAAAAAGTGCACCCAGGTACATTAATGCCATGAAATCAGGTAGTAATATTATATTTAATATTAATATTTAATAATATTTCATAAAATTACTGGTTCTACTGTGTGTTTTATAAATTGAATGCAGCCTAGTGATGTTCTAAGAATATTTTGCTAGCATACAAGTTACGAAAATATTGTTTCTGTTATCTGAACATTCAAAATGTATATATATTTTTATGTTATATATATGTTTTTGCTTATATATTTCAACATTTTGCAAACATAATGGGAATGTCACTTTTGAGTAACCTCTGAAAATCGAGTAGTAACATTTTACATCGAACAGAAACATTAATGATGCATAAATAAAATTTTTGAGCTCACGTTTTGAGAACATTATTAAAGGCCAGATAACTTTGAATGAACAATTTATAAATAAACATTAATGGAAGAATGTCCGTTCATAACTCCGTTCATGACAGAGCCTTGCATTGCATACATATTTTTTCCAGTACAAATATTTCAACATTCTTGAATCAAGATTAAAAATTAAATATGATATCTTGTTTTCTGAAAACAATTTCTTTAAAACAAAAGATAAAGTTGCCATTGGGGTCAGATAAATGTATGTTTTCCTTTTAAATTAAGTTTCTTTTTTTTCTTTTAAGCAAAAATGAGATGAGATAGTGTGTCATTTTGCTTTTTAATCAATGTATCTTGATTCAAGAATGTTTATTTATTTGTATTGGAAAATGAGACATAACTATGAAAATCATTTTTTTTCAACTTTAAAAACTGTATGTAGTTAAGCAATAAATAAATTATGTCTCGCATGTCTTTTATTTAGATGTGCTAAATGCAGCAAAGACTGTCACAGTAATTATACATTTAGCACCCTACAGCAACCACCAACTTTAATTACGGGATTTTCCTATCAATAGCCCTTCTGGTGCAGTACACATGAATAACTCGCTTCTCGAGGCCTGAGCAGGTTGGATTAACAACACATGCCCCGGGTAGACAATTTCCTTTATTCTCTCAACAACTAAGTAATTTCCTCTTGAATTCTCTTTTGAAAATACTTACTGAACTTGAATCGAATCCAAGTCTCAAGGACCCCTGGTTCTGTCCTGCTTTCATGTGACTCCAGGCAGTTCATAACACAGATGAACAAAGGAGGAAAACAGCAGAAATTTGCTGTACTGTGGTATGGTTCTGATTTCATAACAACACTGACCAAATCAAGGTTGACGGCATATGCAATCCGTGAAAAAAAATAAAAATAAATTGGCAGTCCATGTTTTCAAAATGAGTTTGTCTATGTGTAACATTTAAAAAAAAAACTAAAATTAAATTAAAAGTAACAAGTATATTTTAGACTATGATTACATATTTTTGCATAAAATTAAATAAAAAAGACACATTCAAGAAAAATTAAGCAAACCAAAATATCTCAAGATATATTCTACTTAAAATAAAAAATAAAAAGAAAATAGTATATACAAGTGAAATATGAGTATATATAAGTGAAATGTAATGTAAGTATATATATTATTAAAGAATTATTAGGAACACCTGTTCAATTTCTCATTAATGCAATTATCTAATCAACCAATCACACGGCAGTTGCTTCAACGCATTTAGGGGTGTGGTCCTGGTCAAGACAATCTCCTGAACTCCAAACTGAATGTCAGAATGAGAAAGAAAGGTGATTTAGGCAATTTTGAGCGTGGCATGGTTGTTGATGCCAGACGGGCCGGTCTGAGTATTTCAAAATCTGCTCAGTTACTGGGATTTTCACGCACAACCATTTCTAGGGTTTACAAAGAATGGTGTGAAAAGGGAAGAACACCTATTATGCGGCAGTCCTCTGGGAGAAAATGTCTTGTTGATGCTAGAGCAGAATTGGCCAACTTATTCAAACTGATAGAAGAGCAACTTTGACTGAATTAACCACTCGTTACAACCGAGGAATGTAGCAAAGCATTTGTGAAGCCACAACAAGCACAACCTTGAGGCGGATGGGCAACAACAGTAGAAGAAACCACCGGGTACCACTCAAATAGGACTACAAATAGGAAAAAGAGGCTACAATTTGCATTGAGATTAAACATTATCTATAAATTAATATTATAAATTATATATTTAGCTACACATTTTGGTATTTTCAATAATAAAAATAAAAATAACTGTAAAATTTTTTTAAGAAAAATTATTTTCCTTGCATTATCAGCTGATTAATTAACATCTCTCTCTTGTTAGACCCAAACAATAAAAAAATAGAAAACAATCATAAGTCAGTTAGTGTAGTGGTACAAACACACTGTTCTGTCGTCATGTGTACTTCCCATTGATGTACTGTTCCCTTTCGCTAACCTCATTATTCTGATGCTGCCTTGATGACAAGACCAGATGTGGATTAATAAACACTCAGAGGCCCTTTGAATGAACCCTACATTTTATTTTATGCAGTTCACTCATGAATACATCTTCAAGGCATCGATACAAGCCTTTCTTAAAAACTGAAGACCAGAAATAGCACTTGGGCTGCTCATTGCATGTTTTGCATTAGAGATACCTCATTTTTCATGTCTCTTTATCAGGATGATGGCTAGGCTCGTCTCGGTCCACCAACAACATGAAGTTGAGCTAAAAATACATTAATGCACAACAGCCAGACCACAATACGCCCATTGCATGTGCTGAAATGATTTAGCATGGATTGACGTTGCCTGCTAATTGCATTTCTAAATCGTATGTATTGCAACTTTTCCATGTTTCTACTCCAAAAGGAAGATATGCATTCTGAACAAAAATATGAATAACTTTGACAAAGGAGTATTTTATGTCTGTTGAATTCTGTGGTTGCACTGACCTCAAATAGACATGCGTTTCTTCTGATTAATTAATAGTTTTTATGCAAAGCAGGTTCTGACCTGCTGGGAAGAAAAATGATAAGTAAATCATGCTAGGAAAATTCAGCCTAGCAGTAATTTAATTTAGTAAAAGAAATGTGCATAATATTAAATTTTCATATGCAGCGAGACAAAAAATAAGCAAATAAATAAATATAAAAAGTGTTGCATCTTGACAAATTCACACTTTTAGGTGAAGCTGCACTTGTCTCACATAAATCCAGTTTATTTTCCCACTTTGAAGTGTGTTTAAGCAACAACAACTTGGATTATTACATGGAAAAATAAAAGAAGCAGAAGAAGAAATAAATAGCCTCCATTTAATGATTATTAGATATGATGCATGAAAATAAATGTGATTCAGTCAGGGCCGGCATCAAGGGCATCGCCCCTCACTCAAGATTATTATGCAAATAGATTTGAATTATATTAAAAAAAACAAGATTAATAATAAATAAATTAAATATATATATATATATATATATATATATATAAATTTAAAGTATCAGAATGCATTTTTCATTTGATTGCGGTACTTTTCCCATTGTATTTCAATGTAAATCCTCTACTATGGGGGTCTTCGAATACTATGCTCATGACAACATGAAAGCATGGATCCATCCTGCCGTATCAACCAAGGTAAGCAGGGTCTGTAACAGTAAATCCAAATAGTACACAGAAAACACAGACAGGCTTACAAAGGGGTGATGCCACAATGATCAAAGTAATCTGTTGGCATGGGAACTCATAAGCTGGGTGGAGACATAACTGAGTTGGCATGGAAACCCGAGCGGACATAAAAACAGTAACAGGGAGCGACGCACCAACACCAGTTTTGGGGTAAAGTTACCTTTAAAAGCAATGCATTACAATATTGTGTTACTCCCTAAAAGTAACTAATCACGTTGTGTAGTTACATTTTCTAGAAAGTAATGTGTTACGTTATTTTTGTGTTACTTTTTAAACATGGGCAGAGTTTAAGTGTTTGTTTTTAATATAAGAAGTTCTATTTATAGCAAATGTAAAAGCACACCAAAAACGTGTCACGAATAAAACTCAGGCTGAAGAAAAAGAAAATTCACATCTGTAAAGTAGAATACAGGAGAAAGTTCAATACTCTTCAGCAATAAAAACAAATAATGAAGCACAGTCATTTTTGCTTGTAAATATGGTTAAACTGGATCATCGAAGGGTCAGCAGCAAAGACATTGGTTGATAAAATGAGATTAGATACATTTGTGTAATTTAGTTATTGCAGGTTTGCGTCACAGTTTATTTTAATTCATTTTGATTAATACTAAATCTGTTTTTTGAGACTGAGAGGATTTAATGCACATTCACATTTAGTCTAGAACTACACTGTATTCACACACCACACACAATGCCTCTGCATTTCTGATTTCTCCCAACATGTCAGGAGTCAGGAGACTTGTCAGTAAATAAATAAGAAAACAAAGTAACTAGTGCTACTTTTTGAAAAAGCAACTCAGTCATATTAAAAAGTAATGCGTTACTTGTGTAATATTATTACATAACTCGCATTACTTGTAATGCGTTACCCCCAACACTGATCAACACAAAACACAGTCCAGACTAGACTGTCATGAGAGTTCATAGGTGATTCTCCTGCACAGAGCAGGCGGCTGAGACTGAGCTGGAACACTGAACACACAACACAATCTAACTCCAAATCCGTCACATTTTGACGCTTGGTCAAAGCAGTTTTGCATTGTTTTTCGCCACTCAAAGTATCCCTTTTCAGTCACATTTCAACGCAAGGGGTCCTCCATTGTTTTCAGGTGTTTGGTTTAATGTAATGGTTTGCATGCTTATATACTTTTTTTTTTTTTTTTTTTTTGGAGCACCAAACCCCACACCTACCCTAAACCCACCCACCTCTGAACAATATAAACACACACACACACACAGGCAAATGCAGTATTTATTGCACAAACTAATCATAATGAAGCAGTATAAATACATAAAAAAAAAATAATGTGGCATGACGCAATCGATCACGAGATACACAAGAGCCAATGACATTTCACAACCAACGTTGACGTAAGGATTCTTGAAGCGCCTTTTTTAAAATCACTCACAGACAGGAAGTACATGGAAAATGGAGACAGCGACCGCATCTATTCCTCTCACAAATCAATCGTTTTGCATCAGAAGACTTGGAATATTAATGTCTTTCAAATAAATGATGACGGTGGTTGTATCTGCCTGCTATATATTGTATTTTGTTTACAGATGGTAGGTTTAGGGGCAGGTTTTGGGTTATATGCTCATAAATGTGTAAATAATATAATTTTAAATAAAACTCTTTTGACTGTTTACACCCCTACGTATATTAAATAATGTCAGTGTTTTTACCCAATATATCTTTTAATTATAATGATAAACAAATAAAAAATACATTTTGCGCCGGCATATTGACACAAAGGGTTTCCTATTTAAAACAACGGAGGACCCCTCACATCGAAATGGGGGGTAAAAGGGTACCTTGAGCATTGAAAAACGACCCAAAACTGTTTTGACCAAGCATCAAAATGTGACGAGCTGGAGTGAGGCTGTGTTGGAACACAGAGAGGTTATTGGCGGGACGGGTTAATGCCCTTATTGCCATGACAGGGCAGGACGGGAGTTCAATGGCTTCCGTGGCCGAGACATGATTAGAGTTCATCGGCGGCCCACATGGCCATGACTGGGCTGGACAAGAGTTCTTTGGCGGCCTTCACGGCCATAACAGAGTCAGGCGAGAGTTAATGGGTGGTCCCCAGGGATAGAGCCGGATCAGACGGGAGGTCCATGGCTTCTGTAGCCGTAACGGGGTGAGCAGAACAGGCTGAGAGATCATGAGTGGTCCCCTTAGCCAGAGCCAGGTCAGACAAGAAGTCTAGGGCTATCTTTGCTATAACGGGGTGACTAGAGTGGGTTCAGTTGCCATAACGAGCTGTACAGTTTATTTTACATCTTAGTTTTTCTTAATGTTTGATTTCAGATTTATACATATCTAGCCAAAAGCTGTAAGTATTTCTCTCCCTCTTTTTCTCTCTCTCTCTTCTTCCTGCCAATATTTTTGCTGGATTAATATTCCTTAATTTAATTTGTATATACAATTTAAAGGCCTCTAGTGAATGAAATTAGTTTTCTGATATCATTAGCAACATATGTTCATTTTTAACTGCAGTTAATGGCTTTTTTCTTCTAAGATCGCCAACACCATATGAGAAAACCCTACTGTTATACTTACCGTGGTACTCGCCTGTCTCTCTCAGTCCTTTTTCAAGGAAAGCGATCCGGAGATTGCTTTCTCCATGCCCACCAACTGTAACCTGCAAGTTACAAGAGGAGAAGGACTTATGTTAAAACGATCAGGAGATAAAAAAAAACAGTATTTGTTCATTCGAAAGAAGCTTACCAGTACTTGATTTATGTTTGCACCTCTCATTGTTGAATTATGGACTTTTGACTTACTGTTTAGTAAACCTGCTTTGATTTCACTTACCTTGTGGCACTTATCCATGTCTTGGTGTTACATACTGACAGCGGCTTTGGTAAAGGCAGCGCTGCGCAAAATAGTTTTGAGTCTATTTTGTCTTGGATCTCAAAGCATAACCTATATAAACTAGCATCTGCACGCAAGCCTTCTGTTGCATGGCAAAATGTAGTATTTCTTATACAAAATGTGAGAAGGGTCAGACAGTTTTTCCTGACAGGCTCTGCTATTTTTTTTACTCAAGTTTAGTGTGTTAACTGTAATATAGACAGTTGCATAACAATGTATGCTGGCTATGACATAAATCAAAGCACATGGCACACAGTGTTCGGAGAATAACGCTGGAAATTACAACAGAAATAAGATGCGGTTCAGCTGTGCAACATCAACAACAAGACACCACGATGAGTGCTTATCCTCCAGATCCTGCTGCACTACTCCAGACCTGGACACAAGACGGCCGTCCTATTGAGGAGTATGTGGACGAGTTCGTTGAGCTTTCTCAACATGCGCCCTGGAGTGAGAGAACCTTGAAAATTCTGTTTTGGCTGGGACTCGATTAGGATCTGTCAAAGCAGGTTTCCATCTCTGACAATCAAGGTTCTCTCACTCAACTTATAGACCAGGTTTTATGGCTGTGAGGTTCCCCCTTAACTGTAGTAGAGACTGTCGACACCATTCTGACACCGTTTACCCAGCCCACAAACCTGGGAGCCAAGATTAACGACCCAGCACTGCAGTCAGCCACTTCCACAGTCATAGCCAGGAGTGCCGATCCCTGAAAGTCCAGTTTGCTCATCACGGCCAGGAGTGCGAATCCCGACCCCTGAAAGTCCAGTTTGCCCATCACTGGAGTGCCGGTTCTGATCCCTGAGAGTCCAGTTTGGGCAGTTTGCCCATTACGGCCAGGATTGCCAGTCCTGATCCCTGAAAATCGAGTCTGCCCGTCTTGGCCAGGAGTGCCGATCCAGTTCCCCACGGATTCAGTTCCACAGTTTCGGCCAGGAGAGCCAATCTCGATCCCTGAAAGTACAGATTGCCCATCACTTCTAGGAGTGCCAGTTCCTATCACTGAAAGCCTAGTCTGCCCATCTCAGCCAGGAGTGCCAATCCCGATCCCTGAAAATCTAGATTGCACGTCACAGCCTGGAGAGATGATCCCGAATCCCGTTCCTGAATCACTGCCAGGATAGCCGTACTCAAGTCCCACTCCGGAGTCACTGTCAGGAGAGCTGTTCAAGAGTTTGAACGTGCAGTAAGGCATATAAAAACAAAAAGAGGAGAGATACATATTTTTATGAGACCAGGTTGATATATACTGTATGTATATATATATATACTGACACACACATAATAGAGTGCAGAATATATAGAATATTTTCTTGTCACAATTTTTTTCATTCTGGCCAAATGCATAAGAAAGCTGACTACTGTTGTGGTTCTGTGGTATGCAGTCAATCTTTTATCAGTTTAGACTAAACCAATAACTTTTACACCCAAACCCATGTCCCACAGCCACAGATCTCCAAAACATCCATCTTTCTATCTTCTTCCACTATTTAGCACCTCTTTAACACTGTTTCTGCCCCGTTTCAGACCGGTCTCTAAACACACATATAGCACAGAGCCTCGTGCTCGAGAGAAGCTCACCAGCCCAGCCATGAAGCACACACAGCGCTCACGAACATCTGCTTGACAGCACTGAGGCGGGTGGTGGGCTTCTCCGCAGTGATCGCTGGAGAAAGGAATGCCATTGAGTCTTAACTGATTACAGCCAACAGGTCGAATGTCATGAGCCGCATCACGTCACCCAACACATATGGTGTAGGATTCTCATCCGCAATGACCATCGCTATCGTGTTTCCATGGATGCCTTTTTTCATTCCTAGGGAAAGCAGGCTGGTTTAGCGAGAGCTACATGTGTTCATGTGCTTTTGGATGATCTAGTATATATAGACTGAGTCAAATCTGTATGGAAAATTATTCATAATTTCCATGGATGGCTCAGATGGTTCAGCTCATATGTGTTTGGCATACTGGATAATAAAAAATTATTAAGTCTCGCCTGCAAATGAGAAATTATGTATTCTGGAAGAAATAATGAGGCCAGTCTTTCTCATTATAATTGCAAGCAGATTGGAAAGCTGTGGAAACTTTGCTCTTTTATAAATATAGATCCTAATTACTGTTAATACACACCTGATGGGAAAAAATGGGAGAACTAAGCCTTAGAGAACTAAACATTCTCAATAATATATCACTTCAAATTGTGGTTCCATATTTTAAGATTTTGAAGATTTTCTTCTTTTTTTACTATACAGTATGTTTTCAAAGTCCTGTATGCTCACCAATGCTGCATTCATCTGATCAAAAATACAGTTAAAAGAGTAATATTATGAAATATGTTTTATGATTTGAAATAACTGTTAGAACTATGTGAATATATGTTTTAATTGCTTATTTTTTATTATAATTTATTCCTGTGATTTATTACAAAACTCTTTTTTTAGCGCTTTTAACAATACAGATTGTATTAAAGCCCTGAACATTATTGAATAAGAGAACAGAGTGATGGTACTGTATAATGACGATATTAAGCTGTTTATTTATCAAATGCAGAGGCGGTCTCTGTAGTCAAGATGACAAAATAATCACTAGAAATTAGGTGCCTCCAACTAAGCAAGCCAGAGCCGACAGCTGCAAGGAACCAAAACCCCATCTATGTGAGAATGGAGAAGAAAAAAACTTCAGAGAAACCAGACTTAGTTGGGGCCAGTTCTCCTCTGGCTGGATGCCCAGCGCACAATTTTCAAAAAACGCTGTACTACTTAATATTTTTTTATGAAAACCATGATACCAGGATAATTTAAACAGTTAATGAAAATGGATCTGATATAGAAATCCTTTATAACAATGCTAATTCTTAAACGTTACTTTTAATTAATTTAATGTTTCCTCACTGAATAAGTATTCATCTTATACACAATTTTTTTGCATCATCTATACTTTCTATTGGCTGAATCGGCTTCAATAACTTACAATCCAACTTAGAAATGACCTAGATATTTCACATCATCAGTTGTTCTTTTCCAAGACAAATGACTGAAAGTTTTATGATTATGTAAATATGGATGTGTGGAAAAGCAAATGTCAGACTGATACATATTGGGCTTCGCTCAAAAAGGCCTTTAAAAAATGCAAATGGAAAAGGAAGCTAGCATTTTTTTGGCAAAGTACAGGACAAGACCTTAGGTCACTCCCTCTCCAAGAAAGCAAGACAGGACATGTTTATGAAAAGGTCAGGAGTGTTACCTCACAGCACCTTGTGCGTGCTCGTGTTCCCGTGCCCTGCGTTTGAGTGGCTGCTCATGTCAGATTCATAAAAGTGAGCCCCAGTTCTCTGGGGTCAGCCAAGAAGCAAGTCGAACACAGCAAAGCCGTTGGCATTCGCAGATGGTACAACCCTGCGGACAGCTGAAACAAATGCCTGCCTGATAACACATATATACACATTCTTAGACACTCTGGCATTGATAATCAAACCCACAAATCCACACACACAAAAGAATGGATTCACACTCATCTGTGGGAACGCAAACACACACACACCCACGAACAAGACCCCTGGAAGACTTCCGACTTGGCCTGCGTGGCAGCCAGTATGTTTTGCTGCAGAGAGCTGGTGTGTTGATACTTCATTGCATGCTTCAACGTGAGTAATACTTTTAATTATGGGTGTTCTGATTGTATGTAGTTTATTTCCTGGAGCTGATTCCAGATATTGGGTCATTCTCACAGCGCGAAAGGCAAAATCTGTTCGCAATTTAAATTCCTGGAGGAAGAAAATATATATATTTTTTTATTTTATTTTCCAAAGTCATTAAATGTATGTGACATATATTTCAAAGCAAATGAACTTTGTTTAGTACTTGAAATGCACGCTAAGAAAAGTGTCTTTTGGGGGTTAAAAAACGTGCAGTGAAAAAAAAAGAAGGGACATATGGTAGTCTCTACGTTTACAAAGAAAAAAAGAGAGATTTTAAAATATGGGATAGATAGATGGATAGATAATTAAAATAATACATAATATACATGTAAAGTAAAACATTATATATACTGTATATATATATATTTATATATATGTATATATAAAAATGAAACATTAAAAAGTAAATGAATAGATAAACATAAATATGCAACACAGAAAACAGAAATAGAAAATCTAAATTATTCTAATATATAATATTAAATGTCACATTCAAAGACTGATTGCATTAATATCTAAATAAGATAAATATAACAAGTTAATATAATATAATAAAGGTCAAAGTTCATCTCCCCAGAGGCTGTGTTGTGAGTTGCAAAACAGAGTCAGTGTCACCTTTGTTTAGCCAGCTGAGGTTAAGACGGCTGAGGTCAAGGTCAAGGGTCAGATTAACTTAAGCAGAGGACAACAGAACCACAGTACTAGCATTAATCAACCCCTCTGACCCCAATCTCTAAACCACTACAAAACTTTCTCTCTCTCTGGGCCTCTGAGTTCTCGTGTCCTTGACCGCTCTCTTACTCAGCCCGCAGTAACCTGCTGCCCAGCCAGAGGAAACACAGGCCTGCACTGACATCCAGCATCTAGACCGCAGTACCACAGTCATCCACTTCCACCCCAGCAGTCCACATGCTGGCTCACTGCATCAATAGGGCAGCGGAGACTTATTGACAAGCTCCTGGTAGCGGGTGGGCCTGTCCACTGCGATGTGTGCATTTAAAATGACAACATTAATGCTGCAACACTGCTCATGACTGGGCAGAGGAGACTGAATTCTGACCCTGCAGCTCAGGCGAATTGGCACAGCCATCAGGGCTACATCTGCAGAGTGGGAAGAAACAATTTGGGGGATTCCGGGGAGGGGGGGGTAACATTAGTTTGTGTTGATGAGGCAACAGGGCAGGTGTTGCCCCGTTCTGTTGCTCCACCTGCTGCTGTCCATCAGCCCCAGAAGGGCTTGCTGCACATTCTAATGCTGTCACCCAAACCATAGTTTCCTCCCTTTGCTATCTCAAATATTATATACTTGCTCCCTATACAGAAAAACGATCCTCCCTGGCCCACTATCCTCCGGGCTCGTATCAATCCCGGTAGGTTTATCTTTGGGCTGGACTGTTTGTTTTGGTAAAGCCGCTGCACTCACATGGTCCAGCATGGAAAGCGATTTCCCACAAACCTTGACGGTTCGTGGCTGCCTTAGATGGGCGTCCCAGAGCCGGCTTCTGTCATCCGATACTCCATGCAGGAGAGGGCTCGTTAAATTAATGAAACACTCTATGATGCAGAGCTGAATGCCAAGATCGGTTCATGCAGAGCAGTGCTTCATCATCATCATGCCTCCATGAAATAAATGAGCAGCTTATGCATCTAAGCTTCAGTTTTAAACAACGTTATCCTGAGATCACAGTCAACATGACATGCAGTTTGCATTTAGTTTGCATTTAGTTTGATTTTTGCAATTGTAGATGAAATGCATGAAACAGGACACTGAACTATGAACATGTAGGATGGATTTTGATTTTGTTCATCATGAATTGATTGGATTTTGAAAAACGGGTGTTATATATCAGAATGGCGCCAGGTTTGGAAGGGAAGGGTTGAACAATAAAAGGAATTCATGATGTCAGTTGGAAAAGGAAGTTTTTCATTTCATTAAACATTTTATTTTCATTTTTCAGTTTTGATGAAAGATTATGAAGGCCAACAGTTTTTCTTTGCAAAAACATATTGCAGTAACAAATTGTATGCACAAGACAAACAAATATGCATTGTATGTCGTGTTTTGTATATTTGTATAACAATAAATTTAATATAAAATTTAGAATCTATTCAGAATCTGTGTCATGATGCATAGATAAGGCGTGCGGATTCATATGCAACTGTTTATTTAAGAACATAGAGTAGAGATGAGCAGGGTCGATCACCGGCAAACAGGTACAACAAAGGCAGAGACAGTAGAATGGTCACAAAGGGAAGCGTAGGTCAGTACAACGATAAACAGAGTCCGATGGGCGGGGCAAAGGCAACAATCCGAGCAAGGTCAGCAATGGTAAATCCAAATACAGGGAACACACTGATAAACAAAGAAGGCGAACACGAATGAACACCATACACATAAACAATGATCTGTGCTAACACAAAGACATCCGGGGACTTTATACACATAGAAAGTGGGTCAGTGGGTGGAGACTTGAATGAATGACTATGGCAACAGACAAGGGGGCGGAGAATACGCATAACACAGAATCGCAGTAGGCAATTAAGTAGATAAGAATTCACGCAAATTTATCTGTTCTGTCTTAAGTGAACACTTGGGGAGCTGATCGGGAAAAATATCTGATCTGTAACATTAGATACGTGTAAACAGCCTATCTGTTAATCTAACAATAAAAGGGAAGAGGAATTCACATTCCACAGTTTATTTGCAATGAACAATGCAATGCATGCTATTATTCACATGCTATTATTTTCAAGAAGAAGCACATGTGGAGGTGGTAAATGACAACAACGCATGCGCAATGCTTCAGATCATATGGCAAGTGTAAACACATGAATCAGATGGGTCCCAATTGAAAAAAACGTGTAAGCGGAAAACCGAAAAAAAAAAAACGGATTTATACAACAAATCAGACTTGGGCATCAAGACCTGCAGTGTAAACAAGGCCTTAGTAAACACATCAGTAAAACAGTCCATGACATCAGTGGACCAAATTCAGTTTTGTCAGGCTAGTAGAAAGCTTTTTTGCGCAATAAAAAAATAATAACTACATCATTTAACTCTACAAAGTTGAGCCACTGATGTCACATGGACTGTTTTACCGATGTTTTTTACTACGTTTCTGGATTTGGGATTATTTTGCTTTGTATAAAGGGCATCTCTGAAATCATCAAAAATATCGTAATTTGTTTTCCAAAGATAAACAAAGGTCTTACAGGTTTAGAATGACATGAGGGTGAGTAATTAATGACATGATTTTCATTTTTGGGTGAACTAACACTTTAAGTCACAGAAGGTTTATTACTGAAAGCAGTGGCTGTTCACATAGTGCTGTATCAAAGCATAAATGTAATTGTAGCAAAGCTCATTAAATCACATAGATGTATTATTATATTTTATTATTATTATTATTTTGTTTTTTCTTTTAAAATTCAAGAGAAAAAATTTTCGTTTGGTCAAAAAAGGTGTTTTCATTTGATTTTTATTTATATGAGTCTTTGTATTTAGTTGCAATATGTATGTGGAAAAAATGGTTCTGGCCCTTTAAGCCTGCTCTCCCGATAACGTGCTCACCTGCAGAGGGAGAATTGAATCCTCCATTTTGAAAAAGGGAGACGGAGCAGAGTTGCTGAAAAGATCACCATTTGTCACGAAACATTTATAAAAACATAGATAGACATTGATTTGGTGAGTCTTTCATGTTTTTGTTATGGCGTACTTGAAGTTTGTGTAAGGTTAATCTGATAACGATCAGTAAATTGAACAGGTTTCTACAGTTACGGAATAAAATATCTCGTGTAACTTAACGTATATTTTAAATAGAATTTTTAAGTTCATGTTAATATAGTTGTGATTTGGTATGGGTTTTGTCCTAATCTATATTCTGTGTCAACGTTATATTTGACTTTATATTGATCAATAGGCCTAATTGTTTGTGATTTGAGCTAATTGCTTTGAGAAGGAAGCTTTTCTTCTCTTTTTTTTCTCAATCGAAAGTAGCTAAATTCGCTAGATGACGCTTAATTTGCATATTCATTACGTCAGTGCGTCAAGAGCGTCAAGGCACTACCAGAGGTTTGTCCAAGAAATCGCTAGATTTGTCGCTAGTTGCTATTTTTGGAAAAATGTTGCCAAGGGGTCTGAAAAGTTGGCAACACTGATCCCTGACGTTGCACTTGGTAAAATAGCGCTGATGCAGATGTTGCATCCCTTTGTAAATTAACCTAAATATGAAAGTATTTCTGTTATTTTAGTTACATTTTTTTTCAACATTTTTGCAGATGAACAGAAGGTTCTGGAAATCAGTTTGTGGCAAGCCCTCACAGATATGGATACTTTATTGACTGATCGAGCTGCTCATCGAGAAACTGTGATTTTCTGCCATACAAGGTGGGGTTACTTATTTTATTTTATTTTTTTTCTTTTCATCTTCTTGGTTAAAAAAAAAAGTATGGGGAGATTAATTTTCCTTGGACTGTTTGCCGGACCTTCTTTAATTTCTTTTTTCCTCCGTTGCCACATGGCGTGGATTTAAACATTGAACTTTTTTTTTTCTCTTTTTACTGACAAATAGATTTTTGAAGTTAAAGAGACCAAACAAAGGAACTAATTAATATGACACAATTTGACTTTGAAAGAAAACTGGGAGTTCAGTGGACTGGGTCTTTATTGATTTTGTGAAACTTATTTTATTTACATTGTAATTTTGTGAGTTAAAAATTTCATGATCTGGTAAGAATGAACAAATTGATCTTACACACTTATAGTTAGCTATATTTAGTTTGTTTACGTGGTGCACCCGTATTTGTTGTACAATTTTTTTTTTTTTTTTTTTTTTTTTTACTTTTACTTTTATTTTGTCACGTAGTAAGTAGGGTTGGGTATCGTTTAGGGTTTTTTCGATACCGGTGCCAAATCGATACTTTTAAAACGGTTCCGGTGCCTA
>JAUMHI010000049.1:4281030-4331701 GCA_032359435.1 Enteromius unitaeniatus
AACAGATTGCATTTCGATTGAATCATAGCCTCGAGTTTCACGTCGCTGGACGCTTCCAGTGTAAACACGTTTTTTTTTTTCTTTGCTGTTCGGATTAACTGAAGCAGTCAAATTTATTTTCAGCTCTTGATCATTAAGTGCTTTGCATTCTTTTGGAGCAGTTTTGTAAGGATAAACACAAGGGAATCATGGCAACCAAACACAGTGGAGCACGTCATATAGCATGTGCATCTAGTCAAAACAGACCCCCATGCCAAAAACAACAAGCCGTCGTTCGCACACGACCAGACAGTAATCAATTCTCAAACTAAGACGTACAAATGTGAAATAAAATCTTTGGCCAAAAACAAACAAAAAAAGTATTTACATACATAAGAGCAAGACGCCCTAATCGGGGAGACATGGGACAGTTTTCAGGGTGGGACGGGCATCGTGCTTAAAGTAGTCGGGGGTACTTTTTCTGCAAATCACAGTTAAAACACTGCATTATTACTTTTCATCTAAATTTAATAAGGGTTCAGAACGGGTCTGTGAATATAAGGGAATTTGTAGAGGATGCATAGATGCCGATATGGCTGGCTATACCCGGCAGCGCCTCACGATGGCAGTATAAAACAATACTGTATTCTGCCTGAGAGCGAGCAGGTTTCACCGAGGGCTAAACACTGGGAGGGAAAGGATGCCAAAATAATAACAATAATACAAAAATAAAGACGCTTTCTTACTTTTCTTTACACAAAGCCTCTTGCAGTAAACATATCAGCCAACTCGCTTTATCCGAAGGAACTTTAGGACGTAATTCTTACATACTGTATGCGCAAGCGAAGTCTATGTCGATCTAAAGCTAAAGGAAAACGTGATCTTTTGTGAGAAAATATCCAATAATGACAAGCTTTCCAAATACATACACTTTACACCATATATCATAAGAACGCTTCTCAAAAATCACACGATTTTGAAATATTAGCCAAGATAAAGATTATTTCTTTTGGAGGCTAATCTTTATGTAGACTATACAATATATCTATGGGTAAATGAGTTAACATGGAGCAAAAAAAGGTAGCAAAAACATAATACAATAAATATTCAGTAAAATCACTTTTTGATGTATTTTATATATATATATGTGTATATATATATATATATATATATATATACTTAGCTTACTTTGGGGTAGAATGATAGTGTGGAGTGTGTTTGAAGGGAGGAATAGAGATACAGTGACAGATCCACAAAATGATACACACTCAGGCCTGAAGAGAAGAGAGCACAGCAGCGGCTCATGGACGCTTACAACTGCAGACCAGGAGCTAAAAGTAGCTGGACACATGCGTAAAAGATAGCGTGTTCAGTTCAGCTCAGAGGTTACAACTACCTGCTTGGAAAGTGCAATAGAACAGCATATCAAATCAGATGGCCATCCATGGAGATTTTCCATATGGAAAGCAACGCAACATTTTGATTCATGAAGTATTGGTTCCTTGCCACTGTCGCCTTTGGCTTGCAGATTATTACTGATTATCTGATGAGATGGGAATTGAGCTGGGTAATAACACTATTGTCTTCTCTAGAGCTGCCTTTGGATTCGTGCTATATACTGAGCTGAATGAGACAAACTACTTTCTTTTGTAAAGTTGCTTTACAGCTGAAATTGAAGTTTTCCATAACTAATTTTGCCAATTTAATACTGGAACTTCCTTTTGAAGTTTTTTTTATTTTTTACATCATCTGTTAATCTGACTTCAGAAGCCATTGTATTGCACTTTCCTGAGTGGATCTCCAAAAATGAGGACAGAAATGCCAGCATCCCATTTTCTCTGAGAAGAGCATCTTTGAGAATGGGAATTTCGACCCCTCCTTTTGCCAGGTCTGTTACGTGGGACCTTTAACATCCCCGCAAGGTTTTGAGTTTATGCAGAGTTGACTCTTGGCTTATGCAAAGGTCTTGCATTTGTAGCGTGAGAAACAAGAGCCGCTTTCAGAAGGAAAAGAGGTGATGCTTCAGTTCATATGTACAGTTTTAACGAAGCAGCCGTGGTTTACCAAGATATACAAGGACGCTTGAATAATGATTGGTTTGTCCTGACTGCTCTCTTATCTTTGGTACATCAGCCCCGCATTCCGGCCTCCTCAGCAACCTTTTTTTTTTTTTTACTTTTTCTTTTTTTCTTAAAAAAAAAAAAAGCAACAAAATCACTGTCATCATTTCCACATTCCCTCCGAGTGAGATGAAGATCACCTCCCCTCTGTACTTCACTCCTCTACGCCCACACTGCACTTCCTCTGTCCTTCTTTATCACTGCCATCCTAATAACCCTTCCTCACACATACACACAGCCTTTCACCCAAACGTACGGAACAAAAAACAGAAACCTCAAAAGAATTCAAACACATCAAAACAAAAGTCCTCCAGAAAGTAGCGCTGCAGGAAGAGTTCACCGCTTCTGAGAGCTGATCATCACTTTAGAGACAAAGTTGACGATGGCCGTGGCCGGCTGATCGGGATCCATTTCGGCGAACAGGTGACTGACGTTGTCTGTCGTGCTGCCTTGCTTTCTGGCCACAAAGCCAAAGAACCTGTGAAGAAGAAGAAAAATCTGAATGCACTGTGTGTATTCCGGACAGTTCACACAGAATGCGTTCTGTCTCTATGATCAGGAGTGAAGACTTGAACCTTGTTTGAGTGATTCAGGAGAGCGATTTAAAAACATGTCCAGGTCACATTCCACCCCAAAATTGAAAGAAATAAAAAATGAGTAGGCTGTAAATCTAGATCTAAAATATACATTGTTCTTCATATTGGAGCAAAATCTGACCTGAACAAGTTTTTAGCAAAACTGCCCTGTCATGCTTACATGTGAGCTGTGGAACTCATGCTGGCATCAGATGTTAAACACCCTGCTCTGCCCTTACATGATCTGAACATATAAACCCAGCAACATTTTTCATACTGTCATGATACTAAACCTGAGATTCTCCTCAACCACAACAACAGAAGTCAAGTTCATCTTGAATGCCTCTTAACATCATGTGCTTTCATCCTCAGCCCAGTCCAATGATCTGTTCCTCCTCTGGAACATATCTGAACACCGCATCAACAGCTCAGTTCCTGCACGATCTCTTTCAAAAGCGGCCCAGATCGAGCCGTGAGGGCCTTCACATGCCTCATTGCCCCGGGAGTGTAAAGTGTGTGGTGCGTGAAAACTCAAGTGCTTAGTAAAGAGATCTGATCAGATCGGCTGTGAGAGGATCATATCATACTTTTCATTTTGGCCCAGAAAACGGTCTCTTTTTTTTCTGTCTTTTTAAAGAGGTTCACCAAAAATGGAAAGTCTGTCATCATCAGTACAACTTGGTTGAGTTAATGTCATCATTCTCATAAATTCTGAAGCATAAATTCTGTATATAGTGCATGGCCTTAGTGGGTAAACCGTGACACACGTGTGTGAGGGGTAGCAGGTTAGCGTCATGTTCTCTGCCGTTAGCTGAGACAGCAGAGATCACAATCTCGCTCATTCATCACGATAGCCCTGAGCACAGGCACTCTATCCCATGATGCACTGGGGAGTGGGAGCAGCTTTTGGGACAGATGCATATCTAAACTGCTTTCAGATAACAGCGTCTGCTAAGCTACAAAAGATCAAGTTCACGGTTATCAGAACTTACTTTGCAGTGCCACCCTCTGGTTTGCTCCACCTGGAAACACATTGAAACCCATTGTATATGTTTAACTTGCATTAATTAAATAGTAATACATTTGCACACACAAATGCTTTGCAACAACCCAGCATTAATAATCACATTATAATTAAATTTAGCTCATGATTAATCATCCAAAATACAAGTATTTATATGGGTTTTTTTTTAATTATGTACTGTATATTTATTACATTGCATGTATGTAAAATGTATTTGACAAATAAAGAACCTTGAAACTTAAGGTTAAAGCTTTAAAAAAGCCTTGAATTGTAATATTGCTCAACATGAACTGCGATACTGCCTGACAAGCATAAACATAATTCTGATCCTGTCACCAGATCCACTGATCAATATATAAATGCTGTGACATTGACCGCTGTGGCTAAAGTTAACGCTGATGTTTCAGGGTTTGCTTACTTCCTCTCCTGTGGATCGATGTCGCAGAACGTGACTGTGCTGATGGGATAATGACGTCTGAAGAAAAGCCTGTTGAAGAAACGAAGGTATGTGTATGTTTTAAAACATGTTCAGATGTAGCTTTAAAACATTATGATTTAAAGAAAGAAACTGACTTTCTCTGGTTGTCAGTGAGCGTGATGCCTTGTGCCGACACCTTGAAGTGAACGATGGTGGCTGAAGGTGTGGGACTGGCTCCCATGGTTTCTGAGATGGCCTTGGCGATGGCCTGAGGCCCAGTCAGAGATTCCATATCCACAGAGTTTATGTACAGGACATTGCATGCTGGGAAAGACAAGAAAACATGCATAGATCAATAATCATACTGGCATCTGCAGAGAATTAAATTACAGCTACATTATATAATGCATATGTGCTTTAATAAACTCTTATCATATCATACACACGCATAACATTAGTATATTCTGCATATGCATAATCCAGTGGTTCTCAAAATGTGGGTAGATATCAGCCTAAAATGCTCAAATATTTATATCCACATATTTAAATGCTGCACTGATAATTCAACAAGGTTATAATAGTGCCTTAGATTTTTAGCTTAATTTTTACTAGTATTATTTTTAATAGTTTGTCATAAGTGGCATAAGTATTTTATTTTAAGCGTTTCTTTTCAAAAAGAAAAATATTTTTAATAATTTCAGTTAACGTTAACAAAAGTAATGCACAGATTATTATTTTTTTATTACTGCTAATTGTATTCTACTTTTTTTGCGCTTAATATTATTTTCAGTTAAACTAACACTGCTTCTGAAAATAAGGAATAATGTTTTATTTATTCATATTAAATTTACAAAATACATATTTGAAATATTCTATGTATTTTTGCATGCATTTACCCACTTTTAAATAACTGCAATTTAACAGTATAGTGTGCACTTTACTAAAATATAGCAAGTGATTAGCATTAATGATTATGAGGGCTTAATTGTTCTTGTTTTAAAGGTGGCATTAAAAGAAATTGAGAACCACTGGCATCATCTATCAGCTGATCCATGCATAGTAAACTAACACCAATCATTAAAAAAACATGCCATATTCATTTAGAAAGGTGTTCTTGAAATACAATCGAGGTCTTGACAAAAAGCCGAGAACACAGCAGCCGAACAGTTTTTAGCAGACAGGTGAAGGTGCTTCTGGAGGTCTGGACCATCACATGCACAGATAGTAGTAAAAGGAGTGCAGTTCTCTCTTTAGACACGGCGGTCAAAGTCAGGTTAAACACAATGACAAATAAAATACGCAAAGCATCACTGGGTTTACCATGGGAGTCAGCTGGACTCTTCTGCCCTATATCATTTCCACAGGAGCGACACCAGGGTGAGGAAGAACATTGGTTCAGAGTTTAAATCAGATCATAAACAAGTAATAGAGCTAGTGTGACTGCATTAACAACTGGACTAATGGAACAAAACCCTCACTGAATGTATCTGGAGAGCATAGAGATGTACGATGAATAAATATTGCTGATAGACTTGCATTATTTTTACTTTTTAAACATCATTTAGCTTCAGTAAAAGATGCATTTAAACAAATGTTCCAGATTAAGTATATTACCTTTTTGACAGTGTGTATATATTTTCCATATATATCTACTTTCTCACTTCAGTGAAAGCGAGAAAATATAATTTTTTTTTTTTACAAACAAGTTTCATTAAACTGGATTGCTGTTAATACATTTATCTTTAAACTTATTATTTAAATATTAGCTCTATTGCCAAAATTTATAATTTATAAGGCAAATATTTAAAAATATAAATATAACTTACTAATCACCTTTAAACCCTTTTTTTCACAAGTATTGAAATATTGTGCAGCTCACATTTTTGTGTAACTCTGTAATTATTGCTTTTATTTATATATATATATATATATATATATAAGATTTTTTTGCTTTTATATATATATATATATATATATTTTTTTTTTTTTTTAAACACTGAAAGTTAAAGTTGTTTTCTGTAATACTTAATATTAAGGCCACAAATCAGCAGATCTTAATATAAAGCTGGAACATTGCATTTTATGAGCAATAAAAAGATAGAAATAAATGATTGTGATAAATATTGTGTGATGCGATGTAAATATTCTCACCTGCACCCTGTTTGAGCATCTCTGCCGCCGGGTTTGTGGGTGTTGCGATCTCAGGCGACTCCTCCAGAGGATCTGTCAAAAATCACAACAGGTCAAAGTGTAGACTTTACACATCCTGTCCATTTGACCTGTCATAGTGCTGTGAGAATTCTTGCTATGCTAGGAATCAAAGCTCCTGGCTAACACGCCGTCACACAGTGTTTGGAAAGGCAGAGATTCACACATAAAGGTGTGTGGTTTCATGCCCTCTGACACCTGGATGGCATATAGCAGTTGGCTGAGGACGGAGGCCAGCTGAACGTGCAGACCTCGAAAAACGCTTACAATTATTCACACCGGGCAAACAGGACATACATCATCTCAACGGAGAGCGTAGCTAAGTACAGTCATGATGAGTGGGCATGTACAGCAAGTCACAATCAAAATATGTGACGTATGCATCTGGATTTACTTTTGTATTTCTATATAACGGATTTTGCTTTAATAACAGTATCACTCAAACCTCAAGTTAGCATAAAGTTTCAGGTTCTTGGGCTTCCATCCTTGTAGTTTTATGCAAATTTGCTTAAAAAAAAAAAAAAAAAAATTGTGTGACGATTGCATTGGGGGGGAAAGTCCATTTGTATTTTTCTTCCCAAAAGTAACAGTTTTATTATGCAACTGCGATATTCTGATTTATCACATAAAGTGCATTTGCAGCTTGAATTAAGATGGTTACTTTATTAAACAGTGTAACCTATTTTTGTTATGTCTATTTCAGTAATCCACTTTAAGTCAAGTCACTTTTATTTATATAGCGCTTTTAACAATACAGATTGTAGCAAAGCACTGAACATTATCAAGTAGAACAACAGAGTAATGGTAATGTATAACTTTAGACATTCTACTGACAGTAAGTAACTTTGCAACTACATGTCAACTAGCAGTCAGAGTATTAGTAAACCGCCTGCTCATTATCTTCTAACACTCAGAAACTTTGCAAGTATATGCCAACTTATTCTACTAACCGTAAACCTACCCTAAGAGTATACTCTGAGATCTATTAGACGTGTAGCTGCAAATTAATGAGAATTAGTTGACATGTAGTTACTTTTAGTTTGTTGAATGTCTAAAGTGGACTAAGTGGAAAGGGTAGTCTCAGACTTTTGGACCCCACTGTATGTACTGTATGGAGAAAGCGATATGATGTCTCACCTCTGGTTGGTATGACTAGTTTGCAGGGTAGAGCCAGTGGAGTGATGGAGTGCTGGTAGACCAGTGCAGACAGGCAGCCTGAATAAAGGAGATGAAAACAAAATTGGGGTCAGATTTACAAGCAGAAATCAGAGGAGGGCATACTCTACATTACAACCCCTTGAAGCAGTCAAAATGAGGCCCAGCAATGACAATCCATAAATTCATGTTGTTGACTAGTTGGATGAGAAGGGACATTCATACCGGCACTTGCTTCATCCTCCAGTCTTAATTTATTAAACCCCCGCTCCAAATATTTGACTATATTAGGAAAAACAAACTCTGGAGAGACTTTGTTTGGGCAGAACGCTTCCTACTGCTCATGAGAAACAGCGGCACTACGGAAGCAAGTCCAGGTTAATGGTGGAAAGGAGGCCTTGTTTAAGGCCTCTTTAAAGGAATCGTTCACTCCTAAACAGCTGCTCACCTTTGTTGTTCCAAGCCTGACTTTCTTCTTTAACTTGGAGGGCAAAAAGTGAATTGTCCAATTTATTTATTTATTTTCCATATGTGTGACCACAAACCTTAGTCTTATGTTGTACAGGTATATTTGTAGCAATAGCCCAAAATACATTGTATGGGTCAAAACGACAGATTTTTTCTTTTATGTCAAAGCATTAGGATATTAAGTAAAGATCATGTTTAATGAACTTGTTTTGTACATTCTGTATCGTAAATACATCAAAACTTAATTTTTGATTAGTAATTTGCATTGCTAGGAAATTCATTTGGACAACTTTTAAAGGCAATTAACTTATGTATATATAATATATACTAATATATATTTTAATGCACCCTCAGATTCTAGATTTTCAAATAGTAGTATCACGGTGAAATATTGTCTCGTCCGATGATGTATAAATCTATGACCGGTTTGGTCGTCCAGGATCACATGCGTGTATGTGTGTATGTAAGTAAATGATGTCAGTGATTTTTAGTCACAATGACAAAAACCCGACATGACACTTCAAACTGTGCATGAGTTTCAGTGAAAAATAAGCACAATTTTGATCACATAAAGCTATCGTATGACAACTTCTTTGGTCTTTTGGTCCATGGTCATTTTGCACTGCATGAAAAGTAGCTTACAGATTCCACAGAAGTTCACCTTTAGTATTTACAGGAAAAAAACTGTATACAGGTTTGGAATGTCATGAAAAATGATAACATTTTTTGGGGAAAGCAGTGGGCGTCCTGGCAGAGATTCAGCTGCAGTGAAGCTTCTGTACATTTATTAACTTGAGTATTATTCCCGACAACACCGGAATCCTGCCAAATTTCACCCACACCTGTTTTCAATCCCACAAATCAGAGCTCTCCTTTGTCTGTTCAGCTTTTCATAATAAACTTGTGCAACGGTTACCGTAAAGGGATGTTTGAGCTCTTATGCAAGCTGCCCAGCCCTAAATTTTTAGGCCTCCTTATTTGATGTGGAATGGGGCATATTGGAAAAGACAGGACCGTCCACTGAACAGACTAGGCCTCCGTGTAATGTGGTCAGCAGACAGTAAATTAGAGAGGGGCTGTTTTTAAGCTGTACTTAATAATGTCAGCTGCTTCCATGCTGTCGTTTGGGCTACATGTGTTCTACAGCTTTCTGGAAGCTACATGGACAGCTTGATTTAAAGGGAAGGATTCACATGCTAACTTGTATTGAAGAGCAAAAACCACACAAGCGTTTGTTCTACAAGCTTGACAGATTGAGCTTTCACATTAGTGAACATTCAACAAATCATTCTCGCGTCAGTGTTCACAAGCTGTGAGGAGCAATCAGGCTACGTTGGCACAAATCCAATATGATTCCATCTAATTAAAAATGACTATTTTAATGTGTGTGCAATATGCTAATGCTACACAGGATTGGAATTTAAAATGAAACACATTTAAACAGTTTGATTTACCAAAGTATGGCTCATTAGGACAGCCCTTCAGTCTCACGCCTTTCGGACTCGTCTCGATCAGAAAATGTCTCACCAACTCGTTAGTGACGTCTCCAGCTGAAATAATAATGGAATTCAAAATTAAGTAACGCAGCACAATAAGAACAATTGATAATAGGGGTTCTAACTGAAACTCCCTGTTGATATCTGTACATTTACTGAAGTTTACTAATAACCGTATTTATTCATATTTGCAAAGCAATATTTATTAAAATTGTGTACACAATTGACTGAATTGGTGTTTTTCAAAACCTTAAAAATTTATTTCATTTCCATTAATTACAAATACCAAATAAAATCAATTTATATATTATATATTATTTAAAGAAACATTAAATAAATCTACAAAAATAAATAACATTTTAAACATTTGACTGTGCCAAAACTGACCCATCAGAATTCATTCTTTCAGAGATCTAGGCTATAATTGAGTAAAAAGAATAAGTAGTGTTTTTGAAACTACTGTCTTTGAGTGTGTGTGTGTGTGTGTTTGTCTGCTGCGGACACAACAGGATTATGATCCAGGCGGGGTCAGATCCCCTGTCTGGAATACATCTGGCAAATGATTATCTGCATTAGCTGCATGCCTAGAGGAGGCACATGAAATACCTTTCTTTGTAGGTTGCAGGGTCGGAGGTGGAGATGCAACTTTCATGGCCAAGCCGTAGGCCCCTCTGAATGAATGACTGTCCCGAATGACAAAGGCTCCAGGCTCTTGATCCTTCAACATGTTGATCGCTAAAGCAAGGAGGAGAATTTATTTGTAACATAATGCCAACTTTAGTCTTATAAAATTAAAATAAGCCTTATTTTGTGGGACAAAATAATGCAGACAAACTAAAATGCACTAATACTAATAATGATCATAAAAAATATAAAGACTCTTTCTATTAGCACATTTTACTTCATCAAAGCCTGCTCAAAATATGCAAATTGTACAAAACAAATGCACTTTCAATCATTAATATAAATATAATTTATGTATAAATATATGGCAACGTTTTAGTTTAGGGTCTCTTAACTAGTTGCCTATTAGCATGCATATTATTATAATATTAGCCATTTATTAGTAGTAATCAATGTCTTATTCTACATCTATAATACTACCCAATACCCTAATGTGATAACTACATTACTAACTATCAATAAGCAGAAAATGAGGAATGTATTAAGGAAAAAGTAAATAAATATATTCATCTTAATCATATAAATATATAGATAAGAGTCGTTCATCAACAGTAGATCATAAATGTTTAGTATTAGTTCACCGGGTGATTTCTTTCTTTATTATTCACCAGATTTTTTACATTATTATTACTTTATGTAAGTTACTTTGGATATGAGTCTGCTAAACAAATGCAAATTTATTGTTCACCATGTGATTTTTTCTTTTTTTTATTTAAGTTGGAGATGTGAAGGTTATAATATGTTAACAAATTACTGTAATGTACCCTGCCATTTTACACACAGAGATGGAGGAAAAAGCCTTGCTAAGGAGGTTTATTCGTTATCGTTAAAACAAGTTAATGAAACAACAGATGCAGATGTTCGCTGGATTTAACTGAGCACACATGTCGAGTGACGTGTGATGTCACTGCATGTGCTTGCGTTTAGACAAGACTCCAGCGCAGATGATCTAATCCAATAAGAGCACAGAGGAGAACCAGATGTGGAGACCAACAGCGACTGACCTCATATAGGGTGGCATGAGAAATATTTTACTGTTTATGGGAGTTATGAGCCTCATTTGGGGGTCTAAATATAGATAAATTAACCCTGGAACACACATATGCTGAGTCCTTACCTTGGTCTCTGGAGATATCTGGTTTATACCAGAATTTGGATGTGTCCTGGACAAACTTCACGTTCAGTCTGGTCTCCGGACTTCCATCTGGGAAATGAAATACGCACTTTATTTCGCAGTCCATCATCTGTAAACTGATACTGGTTTAATATGCCTAAGCTAATGAATCCAGTACTCTTTCAAAACTAGACTGACAAACACACACATCTGTCTAAAATTACCCTCAAGGTCATAGGTATCTTATTAAATTATCGACAGCAACACCTAAGATAAGCACATGTTTCTTACAGCCCAAGAACAAAGATCCTGTGACAACACTGTTAATACAGTCTTACTATTCTATGAAAACACACAAGAAAAATATTTATTCCATTTTTATGAAAATGTTATTTCAAAGCAAAACTAAAATGCTTTTTTATATACAGTATTTCTCATCAACAATTTAAATGTACACATATTCTACTTAATGTATGGGTCCTTTGTTGTTCACTGTTTAATGCACTTGCATTAATATTAATTTTCTACTATACATACATTTTTACTTTTTAAAAGAAATGCTCTAACATATAACTTTCGGATCTGAAGCCCACTTCAGCCATTTCAGCTATGGTCCATATAGTTTATTTATTATAATATACAGCACTATTAAATAGCTTTAAAAGTCTTTATGGGCACTAATACTGCATTAATTTCATAAATAATAATAATTTAAAAAGAAAAACAGTAAAGATAACTGTAATATTAGGAAATATTATTACAAATATTATTACAATATTGAATTTTCAGCATCATTACTTCATAGAATCTTACCACACATGTTGAGCTTGGAGAAGTCAGGGAGCGTGTGGAAGAAATGAACGCTTGGAGTGCTGCCACCACTGGACACTGGTGAAGACATCTTCCCGTTGAGTGTTCCGTAGGACAGCCCACCATTGGAGCGGTCGCTGCTGGACATGCGTCTCTTTTCGGGAAGCTGAGGTTGAGGGGCAGGACTGCCCTGTCTGAATCCTACTCCGTCTATGTATCCCGCTGGAGATACTGGGAAAGAAGGTGTAGATGGTGGCTGGTATCCAGAGGAACTGCTTTGGCGAGAAAGGGCCCCATGCCGCTCTTCAGGAGTGGTGTAGCCACTGTACATCGGGTGCCTGTCCAGACTGGGGCTACCCTGCGTTAGGGATGAATGGTGTCCCAGAACGGGGCTGCCCTGGCTGGGATGTGTAAGTGAGGATTGCCTGCTCAGGACGGGGCTACCCTGGTTGGGTTGGGTAACAGATGGCTGTCTGCTCAATACCGGGCTGCTTTGATTAGGCAGAATGATTGGTTGATTCAGGGATGCCTGTCGGTTGAGGACCGGGCTGCTCTGAACGGCTTGTCCCATAGGTTGTCTGCTGAGAATGGGACTGCTCTGAGTCCCGTGGGTGACGGGATACTGTCTGGACAGCATCGGACTGCTCTGCGTTCCCTGGGACACCATTGTGTGTCTTCCTTGCAGGGGACTACCAGCCATTCCAGGGGGATGACCATTGGCCGTGGTCGGCTGTCGGCCCATAACGGGGCCGTCCTGATTAGGTAGTTTGTGCTGGAGGCCTAGAGCGGACGTCACATCGGGCAGGAGGGCTTGGTATCTTGTGCCAGGGCTTCCGGCAAATGGCTGGATGGTCGTGGCGTTATTTTGCATGGCCTCTGGTAGAGAGGGGCTAATATCAGGCATGATGTAGCCACCCAACATGCTGCTAGAGGTGGGGTAAGAGGGTGTGGGTGTTTGGTATGTGCTTTCGGAGGGCTGGGAGTGAAGGATGGAATCGACAGCAACATGGGACAGAGAATTCAAGCCCACCCCGCTATCTGTCAATGTGCTTTCACTAAAACAGCGCAAAACAAAAGAACAAGAATTATTATGAAAGATAAGCTAATAAGGACTGACATTAAAATGCATAAAGAGCTAAATTGCATTCTGTATTCTGATGCATTTATTGTGGACATACAAATGATATATATATGTATGTATGTGTGTATTACTATTCTATAATAGTGTATACTGTAAATAACACTCGAATAATGCTATGAAACATGAGTTCAGTGGTGACTTACACTGCATCTGGGCTCTGTATGGGGCTGCTGGAGGAAAGAGGAGCGTTGTAGGCATGGGACGGTCCCGCAGGACGACTGTTGCTGTCATATGTTGAAGACACAGGTGAAGCTGGTGGACCACTTGCAGCTGCTTTGGCCACAGACTCCACATAGCTACGAGGCTCTGGCAAAGAAACAAAGAAAGATATACTGTGAGTGCAAGAGTTTAGACGTGTCAAACAAAAAGCTGATTTTTCAAAAAGATGATATATAAATACTTTGTAAGGCCGAGAGGTGACATTTGACTCTGAATTGTGAAGAAACTTCATTAAGGTCACAGGTGAATAGAATAAAATTAGTT
Source organism: Enteromius unitaeniatus (assembly GCA_032359435.1). Taxonomy (NCBI): domain Eukaryota; kingdom Metazoa; phylum Chordata; class Actinopteri; order Cypriniformes; family Cyprinidae; genus Enteromius; species Enteromius unitaeniatus. Next base: position 4,294,706 of record JAUMHI010000049.1, read on the forward strand.
GTAATGAAGAATGGAGGCTACCGGGATGTGTAAGATGACAAGAATCTACCAGAAGGTGAGGTAGTTTGGATATAACACTAAATCTTGTACGTTCTTACCTTCCTCATCCTCACTCTCTGTTTTCCAGACAGCAGAAGAACAAAATTATAAGACAGAAATAGTAGAAGTTCAAAGAGGTTGGGAGAAGAATTGATAATTGCTAACATAAGCATGAAAAAACAACTAACGATAACAGCTTTATTACTTTTAAGCCCATTTTAATTTCGTCCTTAATCACAAAAACAAAACCTCTGCTTGTTCTCCATACAAGCAAAGTGGAAGGTGATCCATTGAAAAAGGACAAAAATCCCCCTTAAAAAATGTCAAAGTGACTTTTTCTCCTTGTGTATTTGTACAAGCAAAAATGAATCATAATGACACAAGGGTGCAAAAACAAAGAAAGCACTTCCACATTTGTGTAAATTATTACTTCTAAGAAAAAAAAATGGAAACACAACCAAAGAAAACACAATGTAATCTTCATTCGCATTTTTGCTGCTGGAAATAGTGTAGATTACAATATCCAAAGTTAGGTCCCTTATCTTCAAATAAGCACATGACATCATTTATGCTAACTATAGTAAGACAAAGAGGCCCCTGTGACACATCATGTCGTAATAATGTTAGTGTGTGTACTGTATGTATGGCTCTTGTGTTTTGGCAGGACTCAAATTAACTCCCTGAGGAGCCACTCTAAAATCAGCCCTGCATAAGAACATGTTCCAAACTAAAGAGTCTCCACAACTCCTCATAAGATCCAGTTACCTCAGGAGTCTACAAAACTACATAGTTAACGCCCGCTGGTCTCTGACGGTGAATCTCACCGAACCTGCCAGGACAAGACCAGGTCATATATCACCCCGTAAATCAAAGAAAAATGATGAAAACAAATGCGGACTTGTTTTCGTGATTTCTTCCCTGGAGACACTGTAAAACTGCATTAAAAGAAACAATTGAATACATTTTTTTGGGCTATATTTTTGCAGAGCTTGCTAATATTAAGCTTAAAAATGATCACCCAATCAATTATTAAATATATCCTTGGGACAAAGAGAGTGTAATAAATCAATTTAAACTGTTTCCAAAACTATTAAGCTGCTTTGTCTACTGTATATACTGTAGGGAGCTACCTACTAAGACAACACCCTCATAAGTGATTGATTTGGCAAATCTGAATATATGTTAATTGAGTTTGTGCTATCATGGTGCTGAGATAAGATGACACTCTACTAAGCATACAAATAACAGTATTTAATATTAAGTAAAGTAGTTGATTTATAATTATAACATATTAATCTAAACTGAGCTTTTCTAAACTGATATTTTCCACTGGAATTGTATTAAGAATATGCTATACTGTTGAAAAGGTGACAGTAAAGAAATTTCTAATGTTACAAATTGTTAAAAAAACAATTGTTTTCATTGGTTCCACAAAAAAGCAATAAATGAAAAAAATAAAGCATCACAACTGCTTTCAACATTGATAATAATAAATGTTTACAACAAATGTTGAGCATAAAGGTTTTAATGCCCATAAAATAAATTTAAATTAAATATATAATTCCAAACTTTAAAAAAAGTTTGAGAATTTGGCCAAAGGGTATTTTAAGTGCAATAAGAATGTGACCTTTTGTATGAATGATCACTTTAAAATGCCACCTAGGTAGGCAGCTCACTGGCTTTTGGAACAAAACCTTGCACTCTCTCCCACAGATACACACACACATTAAAAGACCACAGTAAAATGATCCCAATATAACCGCATATGAAAAGAAAACACCAATCCATTTAAAGACCTGTATGAGCTCACGGCTCAAGAGAGTAGAAAAGGAGAAGGGGAAACATTTGAGAGGGAGAAATGAAAGGTTATTTTGATATATGGCCCACTAGATATATTTGAGCTCCCTTTATGGAGCACGGCATGGAGCGGCTCAGACCAAAGCCATAAGACCACGCGTATCTGAATGTGCAATACGCTGTATACAGTGTGTGTGTGTAAAGCCTCACCTGAGCCTGTCTGGTTGAGCAGTATCTCAGCAGGGTTGTGGGGCTTCAAGCCCAGGAAGGACAGTGGCGTTTTAGCCAGTCCAGGAGGAGAACGACCTAAAGCAACAGAGCACAGAAAACAAAATGTTTTATTCAGTTTTATCAACTTCAAACATACTTAAAGCAAGTACAAATGCTTGTCACTTGGCAAGCTTGACTTCATATATTACCGCAATCAGAATAGGGTTTTCACATCCCACATAAACAACTCACTCAGTTCTGAGAGGACATTGTTGTATTGAAGAACAGAAAAAACAAACAAAACAAAACAACAAAAAAACATTATAAATCTATTTTTTTTTAATTGTCAGTTAAACAGGAATAGTTAAAAAAAAAATAATAATAATAATTCAAATAAACTAATAAATCATTTTAAATTGAACAATAAAACTATTAAATTGAAACAAAGCATTTAAAAGCTATATATTTTTACAAATTGGTGTTCTTAGTCTATTTGCCAAAACAAAATCCACCCATGGAATTACCATATAAAAATTAATTCAAAGTGCATGATCATACCGCAATTCATAATGCAATAGCTATAAGTGGTGCTACTGTATATAGCGGTCTTGATATGATTTTAGCAAGCCAAACGCACATCTGGTTTAATGGCACAGACATTTAAGTGTAACTCTATCACCCTCTTGAGAACTGAGGTTTGTTACGGCAGGAGCAAATAATGTTCAGTATGATATGGTGCACTTGCAATGCGTTGGCCAAGCATTCACATTTGCATTTGCATACCTGCACAAAGTATGTTTTTTTGGTCCTTAGCCCTTATAATAGATCAGCATGTATCACTTTCATCTTCAAGGCGTCAGTGTTTGACAATCTTATCAAAGAGACTGACTTCCAGATCAAGGGCCTTTGAGAGACTACCGTGATATGCGCTGAGCTTTTAAAGACAGCAGATTGAGGTGGCTATTTCAGTATGTGACATGGCTGGGGAATGAGCTAATGTCTCATGCTCTGTGGCAAGGCCGTGCAAGCGCCTCTAACGACGTGATTAACACTCGCTGTAACAATGCCCAATCAAAAGAATGAAAACAAGACAGATCATGCAGACAGCATACACCTCAGCTGAACAGATCTCGATAACGTCACATTGAAAACATTCAAGACTTCGCTACACAACTGGACGAGTGACAAAAAAAAAACAACAACACAAACAGTGGTGCCCAGCAAAACAAGACTGGCGTGAACACAGAAATGTTGACGTGGACGCAGAGCTGTGGAAAGCAGCACGCTTGAAGACAGCAAGGGTTCTGAGTTTAGAAAATGTCTCTAAATAATGCACACATTGGTGCATCATGAAGTGTGTCAAAGCAGAACGCATAATGCAATAGACACTGCACCTGAAATGTGAGCGGAAAAAGTATTAGACCGTTATTCCTGGATGTTAACTAAAAACCTTCTTTTCTAGCAGTAGTTGATTGACAGGTGAGTGGGTGGTACTCTGATCGAATCACACCGTTTTACCTTAGAAATCTAGAAATGAGTCAAATCGGATAATGGTGTTCTTCAGGGCTGCTCTCCACGTGCATTCTGGGAAAGGCCGAGCATATGCTTGCATTTTGGCAGGGCCAAGTCGATATTACTGCTGACGCACATGCATCCTCCACTTACCAAAGAATCCAAATCAATTCTTTGTTTGGCAGAATAAGTGCCTCAGCATTGGACACAGGGAGAAGGGAAGGGGGTTGTACAGAGAAGCTTTCCAGCCTCCCGTTCTCTGCAGGAGGAGGGAGCCACAAAGACGTGCTACTAGAAAGTGGCCACTGGAGCATGTGAGTGTCTGTCCACCTCCAAACAGAAAAAGAGCCCCTACGGGTCACCTGCTCCCCAGGAATTCCAACACAACCATCCACATTTCCCCCCCCATAAATTTGATGATGTTTAATATATCTCAAGGCCTTTAGAAACCCCGGTGGTGTTCCACAAATAAAAGTACAGTTTGAAGTACTGGGACAATTTTAAGCTAACTATTTCCCAGCACCATTTGAAGGGTTGCATTTGCACCAACAGTGGGTACTAAGAAGCGGCGTAAGCCGGTCAATAATGAAGTCATTTGTGTGCAGCATTCAACGAGGCAAACAAAGAAGAACAGCTTCTGGTAAATGCTGTTTATGAAAGAAATATGTTGTCTACACAGTATATGATTACATAGCGTTTTAAATATTGGCAAGCGAGGGCTTTTTAATATGCATCTAGCCAATGAGCGTACACTTGTGTCACTGATAGTTACTGGTACTTGTTTTAACCCTACTCTGAAGGAGGAGCTAGTTTAGGTCCTGCAAACAAAGTTCCTGGAACTAAAATCATTCCTAGATCCTGCGGTGCGAACACGCCAAAAAGTGGGTAGTTCCACAATTAGTTTGGGTAGTACGAAATGGTTCCTGCGGTGCAAAAGGCCCTATCTACAATTTATTAGAACATTTCAACAGCCATTGCTGTCAAATACATTAAAAATGTTATGCCAAAATGCTATTATTGCGAATACACAAACAAATAGTTGAATTAATTCAACTGAATTAAGTCATTATGTATTGACTAATTGAATCTAAAAATGTTAGTCACATAAAATTTTGGTTTATATTAAAGTTTTACTTGCATTCATTTTATTGTGAACAACATTTAACATACGTATTTCTAAACTAAAAACATAGGTTACTTTAAGTGATAATGGAAAAGAATCATAATAATGAGTTTTGATTTGATTCTTTTAAGCAGATTGAACTGCATCACAGGAATGAGCTGACCTTACCAAGTCTTAAGTGTTCTCATATTAAGAGTTACAAATAAATAAAAAGAGGGATTACAAAGCTATTCTAAATAAACTCTGCATTTAGAAACTTATGAAAACAGCAAAACAACTGTTCATGAATTCAACTGTTCTGAATCATGATTATTCAATATACCTCCCAGCCCTAATATTCACTAAGAATCATGTGGTAATGTAACACAAGCAGACAGGGCTTGATTAATTATGTTTCGTGTTATTGTAGGCTAAAGCTCTGTTTTGTTCTCTGAAGCCACATCTAGGTGCTCGTGGTAGCAGAACTAGCCTGAAGAGCTTTGAACTTGAAGTGGCCTCAGGGTAAAATGTCAGCTTGAGAGAATGACTTGAATGGCTTTCAAATTAGGTGTCTGGTAAAAAGAAATTCTGTGGAAGTCCAAGGAAAACAGAGCTGCTAATCATTGTGTGCGTCTAACCTTGTAAAGAGACTGCAGAATTTTACAAGATGCTTTATATTAAACCTGCAGGGACAATATGCTGGAGGGGAAGATGAAGCAATAGGTTATAAAAACCTGTACAGGAGAAATTCATCCACACATGAAACTTGAGGAGCAAATGTGCTTGTTCTTGCTTTGAGATATGATGACTGCGGAGGCTAACATGCGGCATGAAAACTGCTGACGGAAAACATTTCTCAGACCCACAGACATTGGGAATTGCTGGGGAGCAAGTGAGAGCGGGGTCTTTCTGATCTGAGCACTTAAGCATGTCTATGAGCCAACACAAAGTGTGTGTTATCACTCAAACGGAGGCCACACATCTTTAACGTTGAGAACATGTGAATGAACTACAGCATCTGTTAATGATATCTACTGGCTCATGCAAACACCCCAAGGTAGGGTTGGATTTAAGTGCAGCCAGAGCTCATGTTGGCTTATAGACAGTGTGTTAATGTAATGTTAGCCCTAAAGATTATTTTACAGAAAATAAAAACAAACATAATTTGATAATTTCGATTATTATGAAATACTATGGCGCTGTTCTAAAGCCTAGTGAGCTTTCTCGCTGTCTATCGCCGGCAGTTGTTAAAAATGATAGCAGTGTTTTTTAAAACGTGAGTAAAGCTCAGAATTTTTATAATATTTTAATTTCCATTTATTGGGAACATCAAAACATGAAGGAAAAAAATTATATTGGGCTGTTCAAAAAAATAGCAGTGTCTGCCTTTTTCAATACAAACTCAAATTTTTACTTCATAAACTGAAAAAACTTTAAGATTTAGCTTAGTTTTTAGGAACTGCTTCACATCTGTGCTGCATGGAGTCAACCAACTTCTGAATATATATAAGCGATGCTCCCTTAGAATATGGTTTAAAGAAGGTAATAATCATGCTGTCTATGTTCTGCAATAGCATTTGTGTTAGTAACACACCTATGAGGTTCACTAGGTTTTGAAACAGAGCCCTCCACTAAAAACTATAATACCGATAACAGTTTAACTTCATTGTTGCTTCTTGCTATGTTCCTATAGTTTTTAGAGTTTTACTCTAAAAGATATCAATAACATGAACTTCAATGTAGTTTCTTGTTATGCTAAAACACTTTTAGATAATCAAAAAATTAACAGAACAACAATCAGCGATGGCTGTGACCATTTTAAAGTGTTGACAGAGGCAGTTATTCCAGAGCTTTATGGCGCCCTCCTCCTCCAGTGGGGGAACTTACTCAGGTTGAAGTAAGGGGTTTGTGGCGAGACAGGGAAGGCAGGGGTTTGGGGTAGGGCCTCACCACCAACAATCGGAGAGGGACTGACGGGACCCCCATCCATTTCCTCAAATGCTTCTCTGTAGCTGTGCATGTGTCTCTGGAGAAAGAGGGACAGGTGGACACACATCCAACTGCACAAATATATACATCCACATTGATTTCTGCGATGAATACTTGGAGTAATGCGAGTGTGTGGCTTACCTCTTTGGGCCGCCCCCCAGGGTTCATAGCAATGGTATTGGCCAGTTCAGGTGAGATGCAGCGGATGGGGGAGCGGACCGAGCTTCCTCTGGTTGGGCTGTCGTCTTGGGAAAGGCCTTCACTGAGGGTCCGACACCGTCCAGGAACCGAAGCCTCATCTGGTGACATTTCACCAGACTGAACTCCTGCCAAGAAAATAAATAAATGACGTCATCCGTAACAGATAACTTTTAGGGCCTGCAGAAGTACATTTATCATACTTTGAAAATAAAAAATATCCAAATGTCAGAATATTCCTTGAAGAAATCTATGGAAAACTGCCAATGAGCTCTTAAGAATGAACTCTCTGTCAAAAGCTGCACTGACGTCCAATTCACACCACATAAAAGCCGGTTGAAACTACAAACAATGTTCTCATTCAAACAGCCTAGATTACAAAAAGCTGGAATATTAGGGAAACTCAGTGGATTTAAAGGATGTGTACTTCAGGATAAAGCTCTGGAACAACCTCAAAGTGACTTCGAAGCCTATTTCATCATGTTCTGTTTGATACCATGCTTCTCTATGGTGTAAATAGACAAATGAATTTGTATAAGTCTTTTCTAGCAGGGAGGGCAAAAACAAAGAACAGAAATGGGTAACTAAAGAAGTTTGGTAACTGAAAGCAGATGAAATGCACCTCAATTACGTTTTATAAGACAAAAAGTACTATTATAATTCATTCATCTATTTTTAGTGACTGAAAAAGAATAATAACCATACTAATCCAAACTTCTAACTGGTTTTACCCAACGTGTGTATTTTTATCTAAAAGGGACACAAAAACTAGCAAAAGAAACAAATGGCATGACATTAAAGCAATAAAGTCAATGAAACCAGAAATGCATGCTACTAAAGATGTGTGCAGGGTAATGCTCTCCAATGTATTATGGTGTGGGCTATCACTGCTAACTTACAGATAAGAAAAAGGAGCTTTTATGGGTTCTCTGAAAGCATGTACAGCCACACAGTTTAAAGCACATTCAGCTGGACTCAGTTTTAGAGCGAGCAAAGCATTGATACATTCTGGTGGGAGTGAGTGGAATATCATGGAAACCGGGCAACAGGCTGAGCAAAATATTTACTAGCTCCCTGAGCACAGCCTACGATTGATACATGCGGTCACACCACCAGAACCTCACGTGCGCTGGAAAACAGCAACAGAGAGATTGACCACTTCCACTTTTGAACGAGTGGTCACCCTTGATCTTGAACGATACGCTAGCTGGATGTCCAGGGTGCATTTAAACCACTTCTGGAGTGCTGCCCGCAAAACGAGCAGCTCAGAACAATAGGGTAGTGATGTCACAAAGGGAGGTTCTTCAAAAGGGCGCTCACACTCCATCTGCAATCTATTCACATTCCTGGATCAGACTCGTGCGGTTTCTATGACAATGTCAAACATTCGGATTCCAAAACTGACTGGTCTGGGAAGCGCTGAATCCAGCGCTTGGATGTGCTGGGATATCATATGGTCTATATCCCCTAGTGTCGCTTAAGACAAGGCCGAGAGAGAAAACATGCAAAACAGATGCAGTGCGCCAGATCTACAGCTGTGCATGACGAACTGTGCTGATACCTTAGTGATCACACTGTCCTAATAGATTCAAGCTGCTGTAACTGAGGTGATTTATTCAGAGAAACCATCATTTAAACCAAACAAATGGATTAAAAGAAAAACAGATTAAATGCAAAATGCTTGATGCAAGACATAAAATACACTAAAACGCTAGTTGCATTAACGCAATCTAATTCACTAAATGAAGAAAAGAAAAAATTCGATTTAATTATATTGATTAATATGAAACCACATAAACAGCAATATGCTCAAACAAATATTTATACTAAAACATTTTAATAGAAGAAAAATGCTATGAAGGGAATTGCATTTACTTTAAGTGATTACAGAGACATAAACTGACTGACCTGCAATTTTGTCATTTTTATCTAAAAATAAAACTATTAAAAATAGTTTTTTGTTAATTCAAATAAAGCTGAACTTTAAAAATAACAATGGAAAATGTAAACTTATGTTAATTTTTAAATAATTAATTTAAAATAAAAAAAATAATTTAAATATTAATGAATATTGTAAAATTGTAAAAATAGTACTGCTCCAATTCATTGGATCAAATTCTTTATTAAGTTTAAAGAATTCTTTTTTTTTAAGTAAATGATTTAAACATGCCAGTAACTGTGCAACTCTATTGAAATGTATGTTTTAATGCTTGTGTTGTCATGAGGCACAAAATATATATAAAAAAAATGACTCTAATTACTCTCTAGGAGTCTTAATTGGCAGATTAAATTCACATTAAAATCATATGAGCTTTTACAATGCTGCTCCATTTTATATCACCAGAAAAACGATTACAAATACATTGTGAGTTAAGACACACAAGAAAAAAAGTTCATTCTTTTTCTGGCATAGTTTTCTCCTTTCAAAACTTCAAGAATCCAGCATGAGGCGAATAAGATATCTATTCTAAAAGAGCAGGATATATTGCTCTTTCTCTCTCCATGGTCTCGATTATGCCAATGTTCTATCTGTATTGGATTGGACTCAGGAGAGGTCCAAGACAAACATTCATCCTGGTACCTGGCTACTGAACACGACCTGCATGGGCCCTCGAACGGGACTGAAGACAGTCGTTGTACGAGACGTTTACTCCCCTGTGGGAGATAAGGATTGTATAATGGTCTCCAGACTCAGGGAGGATTTAGTACCCTTTGTCCTTCATCTAAATGCTAAAACAGAAGTAAAGGAGAGTTCTTGAATGAAGCGAGTGTCTGCTCTCTTTCGTATTGTTCCCCAGGTCTGGAAGACTGGATCTTGTGACATGGGCTCAGTTGATCCAGACAGACTGGCCTTTGTGCTGCAACTGTGTAACTTTAACTCGTCACATAATACAAATGCAATTTGTTTGTAGAGGTCACCCAGCACAAAGGAGCAAACTGAAGTAATACTCTTGTTAACTGTTACTTCACCCAAACAAGGTGAAATTCCAGCACAGGTTAGTGGTTAAGGAAGAATTTTAAATGAGTGAGATAAAGGAGATAAATAAACATAGAAGAAGTGAAAGAAATGGGAGACTTTTTTTCTGCCTAATTACTATTACTTGCCACAGTTTACGCTTTAGAAATCAAAACTAAAAGTCGCATTTACTCAACCCTCATGTCATTCCAAGCCTGTATAAAAACTGTATGTCTGTATGATTTCATCATAAAAGATGGTTTTATTTTTTCTGATTGTTTTAACCTTTTGTCAATACTACAGAAATTATACTACAGAAAAATACAAAACAAAATTGTAACCAATTGTCTTACAAAACATTGTCTTTTGTTTTCCACAAAAGAAACTCATATGGGTTTGGAACAGCATGAAAATAAGTAAATGACAGTAACTTTCATTTTTGGGTGAACTATGCCTTTACATTTAAAAATATAACAAAATAAAATACAACAAAAAAATAAGGCAGTTTTTAAAAAACTTGTACTCTTAATGTCAAGAAAAAAAGAGCAGGGAAAGTTAGGGGGCAAAAGTGTGAGAGAATAGAGAAATAGCACACATCCACACACGTGTTACAAGTTAATGTCAGCAGGCAACACAGAGCATCACAGAGACCAACCACTGAAGGAGAAAGAGCGGCGGCGGTGGCTGAGCTCAGGGAGGTTCTGCCTGTCACTGATGCCTCGGATACGAGCATTGTACACTGCATACCATCGGGAAGAGGAGGAGAAATGATTGACCATGGCAGGACGTAAAGGAAGAAGGTGAAGAAGAGGAAGGGAAGGTGGATGTAAGGATGAGATGGGTGTTCCACGGACAGGATAAACATGAGAAAGAAGGGAGGGGAAAAATATTAGCACATGCTAGCGTACACTGCTAATGGCAAAAATCTTCAAAGATGGGAGATAAAGTAAGACTGGTTGATATAGATTTAAAAAATGTGTTGTAAATTTCCAATACCTTGCCCAGTCCTAACATATAGCATGTGTTTGTATTAACTTCAGCCGTAAAGATAAATCCACTCTATCTGTAGCAGGATGCTGTGTATGTTAAATGCAGACAAAGTGTTCCCCTAATTCCAGATAGTGACAGTTCTGATAACCAAATCCAAGTACTAGATACTGAGAGCTCTTCAATCAGTGTTGCAAGCGCACAAATTTAAGGGAAGGTTTCGAAGAAAGAGGGCAGCCTTCTCCTTATGCTCTCTTTCTCATTACAGGAACACTTATCTATGCTGAGTCAACAACACTACTAATTTGGTCTGCAATAAAACATAGCTGACTAGGTTTGTCCATGAGAGCCTTATCTAAGTTGTTTACGCTGGTTTCCTGAGGTTCTTGAGTTGTGGTTGGTTTAGATAACACAGCTCTTCTGGCACATCAGCGCTTCCTATCAGCTTGCAACATTCATTTATTATTTGATGCATTTTAGACATCAATTTTGTAAGATATTAATCATAAAGAAGGTACGTTAACTGTAAAACCTGTGCTGTACAACCACTAGGGGGCAAAAGTGAGCCAAGTGCCAATGGATCAGCACTAATTCAAGTAACAGTATGTTTTACATTTATGTATTTGGCAGATGCGTAGCAAGGATTATATAGAAGTCTATATATATATATATATATATATATATATATATATCAGCAGTTTGTGATAGACTTGGTAATAACATCTGTAATTGAAACTCAACATTGGAAAACCCTAAACAAGTCATGGGGAATTTAGCTTGCAACAAAACAAGACTGGGTCAACAAACAACTCTTTTGTGATGCCATTATTCTAAAAACATTGACGAGAAGAAGACTTGGCTTCCAGGAAAATCTTTCTAAATTTTCAAGCTGAACAGATAATGTTCACAGAAAAAAAGTACACTGCCGTAAAACAGCCCTCAGTTGTTTGGGCACTTCTCCAGATGTAATGTACAAATGTTCGGTTTTGGCTTGGCACAAAAAAAGAAATGTGGTCTGATATTGAGGCTTAAGCCAGAAGCACTTTGGACAAAGCTTTCTTTGTGATCTCACAGTGCTTATGTCAACGCCAACAAAGAAACTCCACCAAAAAGGGCACAGCCTTGATTGCAAAAGGCAAGCTCTCAAGACAAGCTTAACTCAAGCACTCAAGACAAGCATGGAGATGTTTTCCTTTACTATATTTCCTTCGATAGCTTGTTTCAATTCACATTCTGTGTATGCAGGAGGAATGTAGCCTAAAGGTTACATGTCTTGGATGGTTATCTGTCAAGGATTAACTAATGTGCCGTTGCTATTGTACCTTTGAGCAACTTAACTTAGAATGATGAAATAAATGATCTTACCAGCTACACGGTGAGCTACAAGACCATCCAATTTGTAGTTGGCATCTTCCGGTTCAGTCTCTTTAGGTAAAGGGGATGAGGAGGCTGAATAACTGCGCTGGCTCTCTTGGGGCTCAGGGGACTGGGATGTGGTACTTGGAGGGTAAATATTGAGGGGTTTTAACTGGAGAACACCAAAGGTGGAGGAAGGCACTGTGGACTGGGAGATAGGAGTCTGACCTTCTGTCTCAGAAGGGAATGCTGCATGCTGGGATATGGCTGGTCTCTGTGGGTTCATGGAAGGTTGTGGAGGCTCTGCGGCTACCTGTTGAAGGGTCAGAGGGTATCCCCCTGAAATGACCCCACCTCGGTCATGAATGGTTGCATCTGCTTGGTAGGATGGCCGTTCTTGAGTTTGAGAGAAAGATGGTTGGGTGGTGACCACTCCACCTTCTCCAGATGGGGCACTGTGGGACTTGGGGACTTGAGTAAGAGCTGGATCGAGGTCCAGCATCAGGATGTTGAGGGCTTCAATGGACTGCTCAATTTCTGTCTGAGATGCCATGTGAGGAAACTCCGGAAGGCTGTGGGATTGTAGTACAGGGTTGAAGGTGACACCATCTGTGACTGGAACCTCAGGAACACCATACTGTTGCCAAACATTCAGTCCCCTTTGCACTGCATCCCTACTGCTGGTTGTGCGTGTGGGAGCTTTGGGCATGTACTTCTGCTCCGTGGTCGGAGTTGCCCCTAATGATTGAGACCTGTAGATGTTGCCATTCTGGTTGGCGTAGCCAATAGAGGACCCTAAGTGCTCTTGGACAGATGAGGAGCTGTGGACTTTAGGCTCTGGTATTTTCTCTTGGACACCCTTCTCCAAGTAGGGTGCATCTTGTCCATTAATGACTGTCTCTGACTGATAGTAGAGATCTGCTGGAGTGGCTCTGCCCTCAAAAGACGAGAGGGTTCCGAGACTGTCCACACTGTTCCCTTCCTGGCTATTAGGCAGGTCATCATCGAGGATATCTGTCTCACGGTCTATGTTGTTGTGTCCGTTGACATGAACCTGGGCAGGGACAAGGTGTAGGACTCCGCCTCCCCCGCTGCTTTGGTAACCTGTGCGATGCATTGGCGCTTCCAGACCACTGAGCAACTGGTCCAGCTCCTGTTTCTCCTCTGGGCTGAGGGGCTGGGAAGACGGCTGACTCACCAAGGCCGGCTGATGGCTGGCTTCATCCGTGCGGTCGGTTTTTATGGAAGCGGTGGAGTTGCCTGAGTCACTACTTACAGACAAGGCGTGGTCAACTGGTGGTGGAGTGTGGTCTACAGCAGGTAAAGTGGAATCGACAGTGGCTGGGAGACCATTGGTTGTGACCCCTCCGTCGATAGACTCTTTCTTCCTAACCTTAGCGTAGAGACTACCATCCAATGGACCTTGTGTGTGAATAACGTCTGTAGAAGACAAAAATGAAAATGGAATGTGTTAATACATTTAGCTGTTTCATATACATCCAAAAAAGCAATTAGCAACTTCAAGTTGGAACTAAGAACACCAAGTTGGCATTTTAATTTTGTAATTTACATGTTACATTAGTCAATAATATTCTAAGGGCATGCTACCATAACTCGGCACATTATTAACTTATTATTAACCAAGCGAAGGCTAGACTTTTCACTTCAATTTTAACAGAACTGGATAACTGGATATTAAACACTGTTATAGTTTTAAAAAACTTATGCAAAAATACAAATTGAGCATTTTCTCTTCCCATGAAGTTCCGTACAGCGCATGAAGATAACTGAAAATTTTCATCTAAAGGGATACTGCACCAATAATGTTTTTTTGGACTTCATTTACTTCCATTGTATGAACAAAAACACACACAAAAAAAAATCATTATAAAGGTTTGGAATAACACAAAGGTGAGTAAATTATTACATTTTTAACTTTTTAGTGGCAACAAAAATTATTCTTTAATTGGTGAAAATAATGCTAACCCCTAGTTTATAGTGGACTACTGAGATACTTCCGATTGTTTTTAAGCAATTTTTTTTTTAAACAATTATGAAGAGTTTATGTCAAACTCTTTTTACAAGTTTAAAAGATGGATTCTCTCCCTGCAACATGCACGTGTACTCACACATGCAACCAATGGCAGCTCCACCTCGTGCAATGAGTCAGTTTGCGCCTCTCTTGAGAGGCACCATGCTCCCAGTCCAAGCCAGTGACTCACCAGTGGAAAAATCATAACATACAAGATCGGACGCATTTCCTGTCTCCTTGGAATTGTAGCATCATTTCCTACAGTATACTCACACATTGACACACACACGTTCGGACACCAGCATAAAAACACAACACACCTATTTTAGGGTGGCTGTGTGTAAGTGTATCTTTGGCACTTAACAATCAGTGTCTTGTTTCCCTGTGGTCATGCATTTTAATAACAGACTGTAACCGTTTTCTGGCTTTCTAAAAACCACTAAGCCACTGTTTGACAGTTCACTCTGCAGTGGCCTTTTGATATCAACAATGCACTGCAATCCCAGAAAAAAATGAGCCGTGTTCTGTTCAGTGTGCTTGGGAGAATGAGACTGCCTCAAAACTACAGACTGTGACAAAATGTCATTCATTCAGATAGAGCCAGCCTGAAACGCTCATGCTGAGTTTCCCATGGTGTCTTAATGCAGGATCTGTCGAGCCGCAAATCTGATAATACAGCTGGGAAAAGTGGGCACAATGCTCTGGGCTCTGCTGTTCTGTTTTTTTTTGACACTCTATAGCACTAATAGCTGAAGACGAGAGACTGTGGCTCCCTAGTCATGAACAGTTGTGCCATAAAGCAGGGGTTCCTAACTTTCGCCCTCAAGATCCACTTTTAGCTTAGTTTTTAGCTTCAACTTTGCTTAAACTCACCTGCCTGTAACTATCTAGTAATCCAGAAGACACTCATTAGCTTGTTCATATGTGTTTGTTTTTTTTTAAGTGACAGTTGAAGCTATTTTATCTGAAAAAGGTGGTACCACAATAAATACAGTGGGGAAAAAAAAGCCTCATGCTGCAATCATCGGCCAATACATCTGCTGCAGAAGTATTGGCCGATGACTGGACAGTGATACATTTTGTAGTCAGAATTACTATCCTCTAAAAAGTAGTATGTACAGATTGGTCATTCTATATAATGCTTTTTCCAAGTTTGCTAAAAGAGCTTTTCAATGTTTATTTTTGTACAATTCTAAAAACTCTAGCAAGTAAATAAGTTGCTGAAAGGAGTAGTTCACACAAAAATGAAAATTCTGTCATCATTTACTCATTCTTTAAAATGTTTGTAACCAGGCAGTTTTTGGGTCATTATTGACTTCCATTGCCCAAAACAACCGGGTTACAAACTTTTTTCAAAATATCTTCCTTTGTGTTCAGCAGAACAGAGAAATTCATATAGTTTTGAAACTACTTGAGGGTGAGTAAATGATGAAGAATTTACATTTTTAGGTGAACTAGTCCTTTACTGTAAGTGTTAATACATTGTACTGCACTCTTAATATAGAATGATATACTGTATAGAAACTCCTTCCAGTGCTTTTTAATCAGCAACCAATGAGCATCATATGGACTGTTTACAGACTGAAGGGCGATTTGAGACTAACAGCTCCCTCAAGATCCTTAAAAATAGACATCCCGGGTTACCTCAAGAGACCTGTTAACCTTTAGGTTTTAGATGTCTACTTGCAACAAAATTTTATGATCACCTTTGACCCAGTGTCACATGCAGTTATGTGACCTACTGCTTAGACTGGAGTTTAAAAACAAGAGTACACAAGCTGATGTCTGTCAAATGCTGAAATAAAATTTTGATGTCCGTTGTTGCACATCATAAGTAAATTGGTGCATTGACAAGAAACACTACCAAGTGCAGCATATGATTCAACATGTAAGAACCTTTATTGTAAATTACTTAACTTAAAATATTTCTGTAGCACTGACAAATGGAGTAATGGTTGCTGAAAATATTGCATTGCATTTGCAATTGTTGAGCGAATCATTTTGGAGTCTGTGAGCAAGTACCTTGTATGCATGTCAACCTGTTGTGGGCTCCCTAAACCAAAATATGAACTTTTAACCTGTAAAAATATTTCACAAATGTACTGTTTTTAGTGACTTTTTGCTGAATGTATTCAGCTATGGTTATTGCTTGCTTTCTGACATCCCTAAATCTGCATAAACCAAACTTTGCAGGAGTGAATTCAGATGTTTCTAATGATATAACCTAATGTCAAAACTGAGATGACTATGTTTGTTTCTCCTCTCTGAGACCAGGCCTAGGGCCAGATTTTTCCTTTTACAGCATAGTGTGGAAAAAATGAGCATTTCTCCCCCGTTCTTGCCTTTTTTTTCCTTTCCCTCCAGAGTTTCCCCTAACAATCCCTCAGCTGTTTCAAACATCTCCTAGCTCTAGTACTCCCACCCTGCACAAGAACGGAGGAGAGCAGCACCTCGCATAAACCTCTCAGCAGGTTAAAACTTCATCTGTGACATCTCAGATGAGCCGACCAGATCTCATGTTTTATTTGCACCTTAAAAACACCTCATGACTTAATACACTGACATCAGAGGAGCTGTCACTGTCATTAAAATCTGCCATCTCGATGTGGAATCAGACACGCCTCTTTCTTGAAAAAGCAATCGTCTTCTATTTCGGCGCGCGTTTTATCACCTGTTTGCAGACACGGGTGATATCACGCCCAGATTGCGTTCGTCCCTAATCATCACCCATAAAAATAGCAGGATGTGAACACAAGCTAAAGTGCTTTAGATATTTTTCAAAGCACAAAAAGAGCCACAAGAAAACATTCCTACCTGACTTAATGTACAGCTCTGTAAGGGTCCGAGAAGAAACAAAGTTGTGAAAAGTGTTTTCTTGCTCTCCAGCTCAACACTAGCGAGCTGTGGGAGTAGTTTTGCATCCGAAAGCTCTCTCCTCTTTCTCCACCTCCTGTTTTAACTGCGATTGAGCTGTGCTGCTGAAGATGACATGACTCTTTCCTTCTCGTTGGATGTACAACACCCCTTGTGAGGTGGGTGTGAATTTATCCTCGCCCAGCTGTGTGTCTGGTGTCTACTAGAGTGACATCACTGGGGCTTTTTCTGTCGGATAGGCTTGTTATCCTTCACTAACTTTCTGGCTCTGCTCCAAACCCCAGTGAGATGCCTACAAAGGCAGCATTTCAATGACACAAAGATTGTTCTAATAGAGAGATGCCTTCTTTTGGGCAAGTTCTCCAGCAGCATGTATCTATTACAGACAAGGTAATCCCACAGTGCAACTGTGGTGGTAAAAAAAAAAAAAAAAAAAGGGGGCATATAGAGCAAAAGAAATGTAGTTATGGAGAATAACTAAGTAACTAGTATTCAATATTAGTAAGAAATAATGAATATAATTAAACTATTTACTTTTACAAAAGTTTCAATTTAATAAAAAAAGAATAGTTTAACATTACATTATAATGTATCCAAGGAAAATATTCTTCAGAAAATTCAATATAATAAAAATGTTGGTAAAATGTGTAATGTAATACAAAACATTTATTTAAAAATGTATTATTATTATTAATAATAATATACTAATAAAATGTTTTTAGATTCTAAATCAAATTACAAAAATAATTGCAATACAATATAAATATAATTAATAAAAAAAAAACTACAAATAAAAATAATGTAATGCTAAAAATAAATGTTCAAAAAAAGTTAAATACTATTAACGTATGAACTTTTTAAAAGTGTATGGTGTTATCTTACAAAATCAACTTCATATCTTTCTGATGTAGATTGTAATCGGGGACTTATAAGATTCCTAAAGTCAGCAGTATATGTAGGCAGTGTACAACTGTGCAGCTCAGTAGGTTTTGAAACAGATCCCTTCTCAAACACACTTTAGCCCTAAGCTAATACTGTGCATCCATAAACACTGCAGCTCTGTTCCGAAACCTACTCAGCTGCTTTGTGTTTCCACTTGCTATTGTTTTATTAAAGCAATCTACTGTAATACAGTGTTTTTGTCACAGTTTTACCTGAGTTTTATGTCATGCCTAGAACTCCCCTTAATGGTTCTGACATCATGATTTCATGGTACTAGTTTTTGCCAGAATGGAAAACTGGCATATTATATTTAACATTGTTTTAGAAGCCTTACCTTAGTAAGATTTAAAAGCACAGGCAGCTGGGGGCTTTGAGTGTGTGAATGTGTTTTTATAGTGTTTCCCAATAGTCAGTAGGCAAAACAGTAGGCCTATCTGATTTCACATTACTTCACAGATATGGACATTTGGTCAGTCAATGGTTGATGCATTAACAATGCTGTACATAATTGACTTAAGGCAAAGCACATTTTGCTTAAATTAAAATGATCTAAAATAAAAATGGTCAATATCATCTCAGTAAAAGAAAGAAATATATAGATAAAACATTTCAGGGGCCAATTGGTTAAAAAATAAATAAATAAATGGACAGTGTCATCTCAGTAAAAAAAATATAGATAAGAACATTAGAGTGGCCAACTAGTTAAAACAAAATACGGTTGCCTGTGTAAAGTAAAGTAAAATAAAATAGTTCAATGTCGCCTCAGTAAAGACTGCTATACTAGCATGACATCATGGCTTGTGCTTCATGGTGGGTGAAAAAAAGCAGATTTTTTTTTTGTGATGAATGATTCAAGAAGCAAAACACAATACTGCTTACTTTGACTACTTAAAGGGCAGGTAATGTTTCAGAAATGCTTTTTTCAAGTCCCTTGAAAAAAAGTGTAATGAACATGTTAAATCACCAGCATGGGGAAGGGGTTTTTCTTTGTTCGAGCTGTTCATTAATAGTCAACATTAATGAGTTCTTTACATCTTTTATCTGAACATATATGCTTAAAAAGATCAATAGTTGTGGCTGCTGTTCTGTGAATGATAGTTTGAGCTTTCAAGGACATGGAATGAGATTAAACCAAGAGGAAAGAGAAAAAAAGTTAACGGAAGGACTGTACAAACTTCACATGGTGCGTCTGCAGGAAATGAATGTACTGTAGATGTTTGTGTAAGCCAGTCAGAAACAGACCAGCACTCAGCAAACAGAAATCCTGACAATGTGACACGACTGATATCCATGTGATGACAAACACCCGTCGCCATGAATCAAAACATACAATGTGATCATCGCTTTAGCACCTGCTGCCAAAACACTCCAACAACTGAATCATGCAAATGTGGTTTAGATCACAGCTGTCTAATTCATCTGATCTCATTTAATGTCCCAAACGATGGCAATGTTTGAATGGTTTAAGTGCTAAACCCTTTGAGCTCACCAGTGATTGATTTAGCATGTGAAAGACTGGACATCAAACTTGAAAAACCTTCATGCTGAGCAACAGACCTTAGATCATGAAAAAAAAAAAACTATAATAATGATTCCCATGCTGCTTTTAGCGCTTCCGCTCTAAAATAAAGTCTTACGCTCATGATGGCTGCATTTATTTGATTAAAGAAATGAATAAAATGCAGTAATATTGTGAAATATTATTGCAATTTCTAATATTATTTTCCTATGTCAATATACTTTAAAATATAATTAATTTCTGTGATACAGCATTGAATTTTCAGCATCTTTAATCCAGTCTTTAGTGTCACATGATCCTTGAGAAATCACTCTAATGTAATATGCTGATTAATTATCAGTGCTGAAATGTTTATGCTGCTTTATTTAATGTTTTTTTTAATCAAATAGATACAGGATTGATGAGCACAAAGGATTTTAAAAAATGAAAAGAAAAAAACATTTAAAATGTTGACAGTGAATACATTTTCTAGTCATCTTAAAAAAATAACTAAACAAATAGTTTTCAACAATTTTCGTCACTGATAATAAGAAGAAATGTTTCTTCAGCAGCCAGTCAGCATATTAGAACAATTTCTAAAGAATAATGTGACACTGAAGACTGAAGTAATAGTTGCTTTTTTAAATAAAATGTACACAAAATGCTACAAAAGCATTTTACTATGCCATTAAAGCAATATAAATGTGATTTAAGTTCTAATGAAATGCGCAGTCACTGTAACTCTGCTCAAGAGCTGCTGAGAAAATGTTGTGTAAGCACTTGAGAAGAAGACAAAGTGCTGTGTTTGACTTCACAGACGCTCATCACAAGAGCCCTCTGGTAATGGAGCCGGTATAAGGTAAGTGCAGGACATTAAATATGCATTAAAGATGCTTTTGATGGGCCTCTTAAATAAAGGCAGAGATGATTAAAGCACAGAAAAAAGTGAACAGAACCTCACCACATCTACTCCAACTAAATTCCCACAGGCAGTTGGCACCTCAAAACAATA
This sequence comes from Enteromius unitaeniatus, assembly GCA_032359435.1. Classification (NCBI taxonomy): domain Eukaryota; kingdom Metazoa; phylum Chordata; class Actinopteri; order Cypriniformes; family Cyprinidae; genus Enteromius; species Enteromius unitaeniatus. Next base: position 4,315,210 of record JAUMHI010000049.1, read on the forward strand.
AATGGTGATATCTTTGTTAGTTAGTTTGCAACCTAAACACCAAAAAGCCACATAACAAATAAATCATATCTAAATGTGAAATCAGATTTTAGAGACTGCATATGGCCATACGGTTCTGGCATAGAAAAAGCATATAAAATAACCCGCAGGAGATCTATACAGGTGGAGCTGGGGAAGATGGAGGGTTTCAGATGAACTCTGAAAGCATGCATCAAAATGCTCCAGTGAAAGCTTACCAGCTATTTAAATTTAAAGCAGCAAGCTCATTGGCTTCATATGAAACATGAACCGATCATCATCATATGTTACGTTAAAGGAATAGTTCACCCCCCGAAAAATTAAAATGCTATCATTTACTCACGCTCAAGTAGGTCTAAACCTGTATGAATTTGTTTGTTCTGCAGAAAACAAAAGAAGGTATTTTGAAGTAAGTTATAGTGCTTTTTTTCTTCCTACTATAGAAGCCAATGGTGACCAAAACAACTTGGGTACAAACTTTCTTCAAAATATCTTACTTTGTGTTCGGCAGAACAGAGAGATTCATACAGATTTGGAACTATTTAAATAATGACAAAAGTTTGCTTTTTAGGTGAACTATTCCTTTAAGAGCCATCAGCCTGCACCATCTAGAGCTTCATGAAAGAACTAGGCATTACTCTGAAAACAGTTTGGATGTACTGATATTGACTAAACGGTCTCAGCAAACAAGCCATTTTCATTACTTGAGAATAAGAAGTAAAACTGACTATGAAAACCAAATCAAATGCAGTTTGGGATTTTGGGCATATTTCCCCGTTTTGCTAGATTCCAGTCGGAGAAAGACACTGCTTATATTTTTCAGTGGCATTGAGCTTCATGCACGCAGCTTTCCACGTGACTCCTGCAAGAGGCCATTCGTTGGTTTTGTTTCATTGGTGCTCACGTTGCCTTTAAGGAAAAGCAATCACGCCCCTCTCAAAGCGCTGGGAATAGAGCGGGCGAAACGAGGGCGGCTCTTTGATAGGCATGCAGTGGCTGACTGCGGTTGAGAACTGGCCCGGGCTATTCGCTCAACACACTTACGCACACAGACCGCACACACCAGCTTCTCATCACACACTTCATCATCAGTCCTTAGAGAGCTCTGGAGAAACAAAACAATGAATTACTGAATCAAAACTAAATGAGGCGCTTTTGAAACTGCATGTTGTGGTTCCACTCATATGTAGCCCTGTTGAGGGTATCGCATGTAGAATAGGCTTTTCACTATATGTTAACTTAGAAAACCTGTGGCTAGAGAAAATATCCATCCCTAAAGCAACGATGATGACAAAATTCATTAAGTTTTTAGGGATAAAAACTTCATTTAAAAGCTCTAGGCATCTCCAGACAAAACATTTATGCCCATGCTTGTTGCTAATTATCTGAAGTATTAGGGTAAATCTCAGAAAAAACCTGCCAAGAACATGCCTGGGTCATATTTCATCTCGGAAACTCAAGATTTTGGTACTGAACCAATAATTTTCTCTTCATTAAGTAAATTTCTAATTAACTAAACACTAAAATGCAATGCCAAAAATGTTTTTAATTAAATTTTGCATGAATTAATTATCACAATAAGATCAAAAACAATTTTATGCAAAGTTGTACAACTTTCTTTTTATACAAAGAAAATGACCATTTCTCATAATTTTGAGAAAGTAAATCTGAATTTCAAGACATAAACTTAGAATTCTGACTTTTTTCAGCCATTTCAAATTTACAGTACATCTCAATTCTGTTGTTCTGTTATTGTTATTGTCTTCAACAGAAAATAAAATGTAAAAAGATGAAAATGAAAAAAATCTACAGTATAGTACAGTACAAAATTTCTACAGTAAAACATAAAATACTCAAAGTACAGCAGTGAAATCATGACTGAGAAATTTAAAGTAAAACATTACAGTACTGCAATAAGACCAATTTGTAATTATACAGTACAAACAAATCTTAATGGGTATATAAATGTAACTAATTTGATGTAATATTTTATTTATTGTTATTTAAATTGCAAGAAATAAACTCAATTCAGATTTTTTTTGTCAGCCATTTCAAATTTGCATAAAATTTTTTTGTTTACATTTTTTTTGTTACATTTACCACAAAATAAAACAAAGCAAGCAGGATTTTCTTTTTTTTTTAATTCATAATTCCAACTTTTTTTTTTTCTTTTTTGGGCAATTCTGTGTCTGTATATCACCTCAACATATATTACCTTTACTTTTTCATCCATTGGCAATTCCATTATTTTTGCAATAATTCTAAATCTATACATCACAATTCAACACATTTTTACCTTTATTTTATTTTATTAAAAGTTTCAATAAATAACACACTGAACTAAAGGCAAAAAATGTAAGTAGAAACAAAGAAACTGGAAATAATCTTCAGCAAAGAGCCAATAATATTTTTATGTACAACAAAAGATTATTTCTTATAAGGTAAGGTGTAATATTTCTTGTAACCGATTCCAGGCAAAGAGCAGCATATTTGAACAGAATTTATTTGGCAGTTATATAGTAATTTTGTCCTTATGTCTTTTTGGAAACATGATTCTAATAAAAGTCCCTGACCAGGTACTCTGCCTGACAAACTTCAACTGAGACATCATGAGAGTCTTAGAGTAAAAACTTAGATGACTAACTGGTTTCAGGTATCTAACAAACCAGTGACTGTGTGAGGAAACCCCAAAGGGTTTCTCAATCAGCGTTAATGATAGACGGATGCACATAACTGGACTCTGAGTCTCATAAATATCACCGCCATCACGTCACAGGTCAGTGCGAGCTATTTAGGGGGGAATATCTGACCCGTGCTGAGCTATGTGTGTAGGTCTCTGGAATGCAGGAGAAACGGGACAATCTTGTCTTGTAAAGTGGAGGAGAGAAGAGGTGGAGGTTTGATCTTCACCAGAGAGCGTTTCTTCTCTGCACGGTAGTTAAACCTAAAGACAAACACAGATCCAGCGAGCAGACGACAGGCGAGAGGGGTCTGGACAGCAGCTGCGGGGATATCGTGGGTGTGAAGTCAAAAGTCAAAGGTCAAATGTTATGATTGGCTAAATGTGAATCCTCCTGAAGGCCCTGGACACAGCCTGACAAAACAGCCTACAGCAGACCCACACTGAACAACTGAGCCTCTGTGTTCACAAAACTGGAGGAGCGATTCAGGAGCATTCTCGGCATGATGTGCACACTGGCCTTTCATAAGCTCTGGCATTTGCTATATTATGCAATGTGTTTCGAGTCAAAGCAGTCTAATCCCTGAGACACAGAGGGACAAATCTAAAGCCTGTTGACATGATAAGGACTCATACTGTATGCATAAAGCAGAGGTCTGAGACAAAACAGGCACTCTTCTCATGACACTAGATCCACAGTGTCAGGTCACACTTTGAATAAACTAGGATGCAGCACAGATTTGTTTCTATTGTGTTTTGGATAAATCTTACAAAAATCATTTTTTTTATAAAATAATAAAAGCAAATAATTTTCATTAAAAAAATTGTGTATATATATATATATATATATATATATATATATATAAGATCATACCTTCTAATATATATATGAGAGAGAGAAATATAGATAATTGTTTTTATAATATATAATAGATTTACATTTATTTTCATACATGATTTAGTGTTTGCATTTTGTCTATAATTTATTCTGATTCAAAAACATAATATTACAGTAATACAATCTAATATAGATCACTATTCTGGTAAGTATATTTTGAAAAACATTTATATATATATATATATATATATATATAAGCGTTGTATTGAACCGTTCAGTACGAGGCTTGCGGTTCGGTACGCATTACAAAAAAGAGAAAAAAAAAAAAAGAGAATAAACCCCCAAACGGACGAAAACTAGAAACGCACACATTACAAACTATCCCCGCAGCATTCAGGTAGGCATTTCCCTTTCCCAATTTTACAGTAGCCAAATACGTTGAATGGAATAATAAGCCAAGCACAGGTACTGAAAAAATACTGTATTGACATTTGTCTAAAGACATGTGTACATCCCTTAAATAAAAGGTCACCTCTTGCCCTTTGAAGCCACGATAAATTCCAGCTGCATTTCAACCCAGCATCCAGCTGTTTAACCAGAGCTGCATCGTTCTGCCCTAACACACTAAAATAATGTTTGTATTAGCGTTAATGATACTTTAGCATTAAATGTAACTTACTTTCTTAAGGGTACATCTAAAAACGCGAGGTGCGTCGCTTCCTCCACCAATTTGCTTCTGTAGCATCTGCTGTTACTAGGCAACCACGAAGGCGCTGTAAGTTATAAAAACATTTCTGCTTTGGATTTTAAACTGCACGGCTCTGTTGAAAATAAAGATGTGAATGTGAACATGCATGTGAACGGCCCCTAAGCCTTTGGTGACACATACACTACGAAATTAAATTGTGGATCTCCTGTGCATCCCCTGTGGTCTTCTCCCACGCGGATTGTCCCGCAGGAAGAAACGGCGCCCTGGATGTCAATGGATGGAGCACAGTCTATGAACGCGGGACGCTCAGCTTTCCCGATTTGAAACGGTTCAAATCTACTTTTTTTGAATGTTTTAATTTCCGAGACATACTTTGTTAGTTTTAATAAATACAAATGTGAAAAAAAAAAATCTCTTTTTTTATTTGATTTTTGCTGTATCGAAAACATACCGAACCGTGACACTACTGTATCCGAACCGTGATTTTTGTAAACCATTACACCCATTATAAATATATATATATATATATATATTTACTACAGCAGCAAAAAATGCAGTGTACGGACTCATTTGCAAAGTACAAAAATGATTAAAATAATAATACAAATAAAATCTATATCCCAAAAGTTAATTAAAAAAAGTTAATTTTTAAAAGTTTATTTTAATTGTAGGTTCATTTTTCTTTTTTTTTTTTCCTGTTGATCTCAGTGTAAAATGTGACCTTGACAATCTTTTACGAGCCCCATTGAGAAGTAAATGGTTAGTACATTCCTACAGGTGACAGGTGTCCAAGTTGTGCAATTCTCATCATCATCATGATCATCTACTAACCCCATCAAAAAAAGTATAAAAATGACAAAAAAAACATTCTTCCATGGCAGAATCCTGTCCACAAACTCCGAATGTGATCAGGAATCATCTGCAGTAGACATTTCCATCTCCAATTCCAAATCATCCGTGCACGAACCTTAGCTTTTCCCACTGTCAAAACAATGCCACAAAAACATCCGGAAGACCACACACGTGAACAAACAGCCTCAGGTAGTTAAATCCGTCGGAGGAAAAACACGAAAAGTGCACCTCTGGTGTCATGTGTTAACAGATGGTGACAGTAAAAGCCTAGCATTGTTGACGACACTGCTGAGAACTGAACTACAGTCTGCTGAAAGGGTTAACAGTCTCCTTTTTTTCTGGCAAAGCTACTGGTTTCTAGCCACAAAATTAAACAACGTTCGAGATGGAGAGGCCCAGCCGCCCATCGCAAGAAGGTTTAATTGAAGCCAGCTTGATGTGTAGACACGTTTATTACGTAACAGTTACACTGCCAGCCACACAAATAGACCATAATAAAGCTCAGCTTTGCACAGCTGAACTCCAAAACGCAATTCAAACACCAACAACTGTGATGAAACCGTACTCGACGCTCTGTTTAAGAGCTCAGCTTAAATATGTGCTAACCACACTTAGACTCGTAATAAGGAAATCAGCTGTGCCTGCAAAACCTTGGACAAAAAATAAATACTCAATACGAGTTGGTGAAATTAAATGCAGGCAGTGAGATTTATTCGAAACGCTGCAATTTTTCTAAAGCCCCAATCAAAACCTGTTGGGTTTCCATTAATTCAACCTAAGTATATTAGCACTCTGAGTCTTGAAAACACATTTAAATTGTTGGAGGTTAAGCAACCTTGCAAAAAAGATTCTTCTTCAACAAAAATAATGAGGGTGTAATAGGACTTTTAGCACGTGATTTGTGAATTATCTGCACTTCTAAATGAAATATATTGACTTTAAATCTTGAAAAATAAAAGTTCTCTGTTCCATGTATATTAAATCATATGTCACATTTACTAAAATAAAGATCTGATCATGGCCTTGATTGACCTTAATGTGAAACGGCTTTACTGTTAAGCATGCACTGATGCAGAGGTTTGGTGCCTGTGTGTGTGTCTTAACTGCTCTGATAAAAAAAAAAAAAAAAAAATGAAAAAAAAAAAAATATATATATATATATATATATATTTATGATTATATATTTATTTTTATTTATTTTTTAATTTATAAAAGTATTTATTTGATTTTATTTTACTTTATTTTACTTACTTTTTTATATTTTAAATATAATTAATATAAAATAAGATAAAAACCAACACACTACATAAATTAAAATGAAAAAAAATATGCAATATTCTAAAATAAAGCAAAATGATAAAACCAAATCATTTAAAATTATGTAAAAATGGATATTTCAGATTTTTAAACATTCTGCTTGGGACATATTTGACATTAACACTATGGTGAAAAGGAGAAAAAAGCTATTACAATCAATCATTTATACTCACAACAACAACTGAAGTTTTAAACCTGAATTTCTCTAAAACTTAACTTCACAGAAACGCTCCTTGAATTCATTTGTGGTTGACACGCGTCACTGAACGTGAAGTTAAAATCATTCACACAACTTTACCTCAGAGCAGATCAGCTTCAACAGTCCACCCCAAACACTTCTTCTACCTCTTCAGGGCTTTTACAGTTCAAAAAAGACAGTAACAAGTAGGATCCAGTCTGATGTGTGTGTGCAGTGAACAGAAGCTCTTTGCTCTGTCGCTCTCCCTCTAGTGACTGATAACAAAAAGGCTTTTTGGTATCCAGGCTGGAGGAGTTTGGCACTTTTTCACACACCATCTCTGTCAGCGCCTCTCCAATCCCATCTCCCCGTCATCACACTTTTCCTACCCAACCATCCCAAAAATGCTGTGGGCAGGGCCCCGGCCAAATATGGGGAGGCCATGTAAACAAGGCCTCAGCTCAGTCTCCTGACTCTCCTCCAGTGTTTCAAGCTGAACCCCACGAGTCAGAGTCACCACAAAGACACTGACAGACAGAGGGAGTGTTTTTACAGTCGTAACGCCTGTCCTCACCTTTCACTTGTTTCATGTCGACTTGGCACTGTGTTTGGATGGTTACTCAGTGTTGCAATTCTATCTCAATTCTAATGTCTTCATTGACTAAATGGGCTTTTGTGATCAACATCGAAAGTTTAGGTTAAAAAGTATGTGAACTTTACATACAAATAAAAAATATATATATTACTGTTAAGTAATAGTGGTCTGCATAATTTTTTATAGAAAATAGTAAAAAAAAAATTGCAAGGATGAATTAAATTGATAAAAAATATGGTAACATTTATAATGATCAAAGAAAGAATAAAAATGTATTACATTTTTACTTTCTGTTTTTAGCTTTAACATCACTGGGAAATAACATAAATAAATAATAAAGAAAAATCAAAGAAAACCACTTATTTAAATTTTTTTATAATATTTATATATATATATATATATATTTTTTTTTTTACTATATTTTGATCAAATAAATGCAGCCATGGTGAGCATACAAGATATATAAAAATATATATATTATATATATAAAATAATAGAAACAATAGAAAAAAGTCCTGCTAACCTTCAAATAGATAGATAGTTTATAAATTAAAGTCATATAAATTTTAGGCCAAAATTATTTTTAATTAAAGGTTATGGTTATACAATCTGTAATCTGTATAATATTGTCATATTTTAAATTTAAGGTAAGTGGTTAATTAATTTTAGCTACATTTAAAAGCATTTAGTAGACCAAATTTCACCTAAATGTATTTATTCAAATGTTGCAACCATCTACCAAAATATGTATTACCATGTTTTTCAGTTTTTTAACTATATTTCATAACTTTAGTAATAATATGTGTTTGTGTGTTTACCCCCTCCCCCCCCCTTTCCGTTTCATTTAGAAACATCACATTATCAAAAATTTAATTTGTAAGGATTTACAGAACATATTAAACGAAACAATGCATATCATTCTAAATGTTCATGATAGCAAACCTGGCTTTGAAAACAAGACACAGAAAGCTATTTCGATGGCTTCCAGCCCAGCGCTGAGGCAGGCTACGCACTGTCTGTGGTTTCTGAGGTGTACAAATATCAGTGGACCAGCAAAGATTGGCTTTGGTTTGCTCTAACCTTGCCAGCGGCTGCTGTTAAACAGCAAAGTGCTATCTGTGGTTGCGGCATGAAACAGATAAGACATCAATTACTGAGCTATTAACATCCAAGAAGAGATAAAGCATTATTATCTTAAAATGCTGCCCTCTTATTTGTGGGCTACTCTAATTATGGCGCTCAGTCCAGATCGAGCGAGTTTTAAGATAGTGGTTTCTTCTCTAGTACTGTACAAGAAGAACACTGAATGGCTTTAATTCTTCAAAGTATATAAGATGCATTAATAAATGTATATGTTTCATCATTACTGCACTTGTGCCTTCATTACTCTTCCTTCAGTAGAGAACAAAAAATGAGAACTATTTCCAAGCTGCTCATCTATACTTCAAACATGGATGATGGTTTAAATTACAATCAACCTCCAAAAATGAAATGTCTCATTTGCACTATGTGTGCACTAAAGACGCTTCACGACACCAGCAATCCCAAACATCATTTCTAGAGTCTCTCATGCAAATAACATCTTAAGTTTTAAGCGTGTCTCTCAAACAAAGCTAAAGCTTTAAATTTGAGAAAACTTGTAAATAAGAACATTTGTCTTAAAGTATGGTGATTAATCGATTGGGCAAGTATGGTGATATCTATTAGTTTAGCATATTTACCAATAGTGTTGGAAATGAATGTTCATTTATTTAACTATTAACTACAGTGGTTTTTTTTTTTTATTTCACTGTATCGTGAATATCATGCAAAAAAAAAAAAAGACAAAATAAGGGATTTAGAAAGAAGTTTTAAATTTGTGGATAAACTATTTCTTTATGAATATGGTATTTTGCTGCATCAGAGTTTCTGCAGGTCTCATATCTAATTGAATGCCTTTTTAATGTCATTGAAAATAAATGTTTAATGCCATTTAAAAGATCTAATATTCAGAATAATGACCCCAAACTTTGACCAGTAGCAGGACTGTTATACACTGACCATTGAAATTGACAATAATGCAATGATGATAGTTTTAATTTCTATATAAGTTCTTAGAATATTAGCAAGTGCTATCTTTACAAATGGATCACTTAATCTTTGACTTAAAGCATTCTGTAACGAGACACCAATGTGTGCTGTTCAGACATGTGCGACCTTGTTACGGTCAATACACTATTCATTATACAGTTCGCCGTTGACTGTTCAAACATCCAGCGTCACGGCAATTTCACACTGACTGGAGGCGATTACCAAAATGTTCCGCATGTGTATCACAACGTTCATATTTTGCGACAGTAAATTAAAATTAAGTTATTAATTATGAAGGTGATATATTTAAAATAAACTGGTAATAATTTATTCAAAACCGTCCAATGCCTGTGGAAATCAATTTAATGACTTTTAATGCCCGGCGCATGCCACAATTACATAATAATCATTTCAAATGTCTAGTTTTTAAAAATAGTTCACACTTTAGCAGATAAAACATCATTAGCTGTCTAATCAAGCAAAGAGTCTGTGAAGGAAGGACAGTGTTATTGACTTGAGTCCAGTCATTCTCTCCTCTGACAATGTCAGTCAGTCCTTCAGTCTTGCAGACAGGACACATGAACTCCAGCACAAAGGCATAATGTCTGGCTGCTTATCATGTCTCTGGAGTCGGTCCTGTGGCTGCAGTCGCTCAATGGAGATGTTTGACTGTGATAGGCATCTAAATTCATTTGCAAATTTGCCCTTTCCATTCAGCAGTCCTACTGACTGAAGACAGACTGTTTTGCATGCAGAGCTCGGCACTCAAATCAGCTTATTAGAATGATTTCGGAAGACGATGCTGAAAATTCAGCTTTGCATCACAACAATAAATTATATTTTAAAATATATGAAACTGGAAAACAGTCGTTTCAAATCAAAAAAATATTTCTCAATATTACTGACATTCTTTCGAAAACACTTACTGACCCAAAACCTTTGAATGGAAAATATATGTAGGCATAAAGGAGTATAAAACACTGCCAGGGGGCAGTTTAGGGTCTTGCCTCTTGACCGGAGGATTAGTTTGGATTAGTTTACACCCCTCTTAAAGGTGACCGCCAAGAGCCTCCTATTTCTGCCTGCCCTATTTAAAGCAGGAACTGGTCAAGAGAGTGACAGTCATCTCGAATGTCTTCAACAGAGAACAGAGTAGAATTTAAATGTGTGCTAAACTGACTGGAGCTCCTAAAATTTGACCCCAGTGATATTAAAAATAACACGTCTCGACAGTTTTAAAAAGTATTTTTTGGATTGCAGCAATCAAAACATACTCTTGTCGAACAGATAACATAAACACGGCACATGGGTGTTTTCAAAGACAAAATAATTTAGAGCTGTAGCCTTTTTGGACATTGTGACTGGACAGGATTGGTCTGACTGTCTCCTCACAGCATGAATTGCCCAATTCTCAGCCAACGCCTGAAATATTTCATCAAATGCCACAGGAAGCTGACGAGCGAAACACAGGCTTGGGACACAGGGTGGTGTGGAGTGACTGTGGTCTAATGCCCACGGGAAAACTGGGCTCTGTGGGATGTTTTCTATTCAATATTGGGATCGTACCAGCCTCCAGACTACCCACAGTTCTTTCTAATGCATACCACACACACAAAACAATTACAAAGTCTGGTTAAAATCACCATTTTTGGTCTGATTTATGGGTGCAGTGAACAGATTATATTGTTCTCCAAACACACAGCATATAACATGTAATAATAATACATTATTAGATTTCCAATATTTGAATTTAACATTTGAATTGTAGTACACACTATCATTCAAAATATTGGGATCAGTAAGATTTGTTTAATGTTCTCGATACTGTATGTCTTACACTCACCAAGGCTGCATTTATTTGATTAAAAAAAGCAAAATGGATATTGTGAAATACTGCTACTATTCAAAATAACTTTCTATTTTTAGATATTTTAAAATGTAATTTATTCCTGTGATGCAAAGCTGAATTTTCATTTTTTAGCATCATTATAATGTTAAAAACAGTTATGCTGCTTCATATTTTTGTGGAAAACATGATGAATTACAAGCAAGGACACATTAAATTGATCAAAAATGACAGTAAAGACAACAACATTTCATACATATTTAACAAATGTGTTAGTTTCCACATAAAAGTCAAACAGCAGAACCGTTATATGTTATAGCATTTATATAAATCAATCATCAGGCATTACAAATGGCTAGTATATTCTATGAGTGACAGAATCTTGCACAATACTGGTAGTCCAAAACTAGATTACTACATGTTCCTAAAACTATTTTTCACAAATAAGATAAAAATGTATATAAACTAAAGCATACAATGTAATAAAACCCTCAACAGAATTGCATACATTTCCTCTTTGCATTCCTCACTCTGATTTTCGCTCTCCAGAGAGCTGACCCACCAAATGAGGATGTCTCAAAAAAGGACAACAAATCACATGTCTGAGGACCAGAAGCACACCACAACTTAAAATAAGGAGACCACAAGGTTGTGAGGACAATTCCAGTGACACGGTGGTGTGTGTGTGTGTGTGTGTGTGTGTGTGAACTCAACTCGACCTCTGTGATCAGCACTACAAACTCGTCTGATTGAATCAGTCTCTGTCATACCGCACACACAGATTATCACAGACCTGTACACAAACAGCTCTGTCACAAATCTTTGAAGAATGTTGATGATTTGATGTCGGACCGACAGATGACCCGACTCTCAGTGGCCATGAGTTGTTAATTAAACAATAATCAAAGCTAGTGAGCTGCCTTTATGTCTATAGACCAGGCAGATGTTTATTAGGAAAGCATCCAAATAATGCTGAATATTTCTAAAAAATACTGATTCGCAAAAATGAATAAATAAACTGTAAATTTAGAATTAATTTGTTTATAATACATACTGTAAATAACAATAACAAAAAAGAATGTGTTTATAATAACTAGTGCAGTCAAACAATTAATTGTGATTAATCACATCTAAAAGAAACGTTTTTATTTGCATAACGTGTGCATGTTTATATGTAGAAACATATTTAAGAAAAATATGTTGTGCTTATGTATTAAATGTATTTATACATGATATAAAATCTAAATATATAATATGTAAATATTTTCTAAATATATACTGTATGTATGTGAATGTATATGTAAATAATAAATATACACAGTACACATACATGTTTTTTGTAAACAAAAATGTTTCTTTTGGATGTGATTAATTATGATTAATCATTTTGACAGCACTAATAATTGCTAATATATAATTATCCATTATTTCTTTATCATAAATAAAGGAAAAATAAATGATTTATTATTTATATTTTGTATTTCATATTAATAAAAAACTTTTTCTTTTTTCTTTTTTTTTTTATAAAATAAGGGAATTTAAATGCAGAAATATATTTTTGAAGTTGGCTGATGCAAAAATAGAACTATTCTACTACCATTCTGGCTCCATTTTTAAGAAAGCCTACTATTTTCTAGTCATTTGTTGATAATGGGACTACAGCTTCACTCACCCTCCACTGAATCTTCACAGCGCTGGTTGAAGTTCTCGTAAGAATCCCAGCGAATCAGAGGATCCTGGGTATTGTAGTCCACAGAAACACTAGGCCCGTTCTCAAGGTGGTCCATTCCTATGACAGAAAGCAGCCAGGCTCAGTTTATATTCTATTTACAACATTTCTGTGATTTATTTAACAGCTGAACATGAATGACAATAAATAGAGTTCTTACCTTGGATTTTTTCTGGGCCGAAAGAAAAGACAAATTCCACTTTTCCATATTCAGGAAATCTATCATCTGGAAAAAGAAAGGACTGATCATGCCAGTGTCATCAGTACAGCTGATTTAATTCAAGTCAACAAAAGGAAACATGACACCAACCAAACATGAAATGGCAGAGCAACTGGCAGACTAAACTGAGGCGAATCCAGCATACCTTTAAATGTTTCATCAAGCTCATCTTTGCCGAAGACGATGCCTAGATCGTGGACAGCACAGGTGTGAAACTGCACTCTGAAGATGACATCCCGGGATGGGCTGCGGAAACGCTTGTGATAACACTTGAGCTGTGGACCACATGAGAAACCACACATCACGTTACAGCAACGGGTCAAACACACAGACCAGAAACGGTAAAAGATATCACACACCATTTACTAAATGAAAGTATGCTGCTTTGCAGCCAGACAGAAAATGTTAAGGTCCTACCAGTAAAGACTTGAAGCATTACAGCTACAAACAATCATAAATGCTCCAGGTTAAAAAGTGGAGTTTGATTAATAATAACATTGCTTACCACAAAAAAAAAATGATAATAGTCATTATTTAATAAAATGCATGTATACATAATTATTTAATAAACAATAAAAACTATAAACAACAATGATCAAATAATTTATTATTATTAATAATAGCTATAAATAATAATACTAAATCATTAATATTTTCTAAAAATAAATTTAGTTTTCAAATCAAATACATATACACATACATAAATGGTAATAAGTAACAAGCAAAGATTTAAAAAATATATATAATAATAATAATTATTATTAATTAATTATATTAATGATTGTCTGATGCAATAATAAAAATGTTTTAATACTTTTCTAAAAGGACAAATTTCTGGTTTGCAGTGCCGGTATAATTACTGTGAGTGGAGTTTGCTGCTTTGTTTTTAGCTGAGGGATGAGGTAAAATGACTTTCTGTGGTAATTGCGCTGTCAATAGATCTTAACTTGTATTGAACCCAGAACATTCCTTTTAAAGCATGGCAAATCATTCAAACGTAATCTTGCATCAACACACGCACATTCAGCACAGAAAGTTCTATTCATGGGCTTGGAACGGATTGTTTGAGAGGTTTTGGATGCTGGTCGCCTCGCCTTCCCATGGTGCAGCAGTGCCAGAGATGTCAGTATAGTGAAAGTATGTAAAACAACAGAGCCTCTCCAAAACCCAGACAAGGACATAAAAATGTCTTCACTGGCCACTGAGGAAACTGTATCCCTGTTTCTGTTGCCCAAAATAACTATAATTAACCTACTTAACTTGGGGCAGATGGACAAAAAATGTACAGCTTTTCAATTCGGAGAGTGAAACAAAACAAACACGACCGAATTGCGGAAGGCGGGGGCTGGCAGAGCATCCTGCGGTTTTGCCAAACTGCAGCAGATGCTCAGCCGCACACATGGGGGGTCCGCCTCGGGAAAACACATCTCAATGAGTCCCAATTAACAAAATGAAGCATGTTTTTAAAAGCCATTTCTCTGAGAATACAAAAAACAATAAAAATCCAATCTGGTCTCACAAAAATATGTACACTTTTTGTGCAACACCATTTTTTCCATGCCTTACTTCACATTTCGCCAGGGTTTCAAAGAGAAATGTCCACTGAGTGGCACTAAAACACATGAATGAACATAATATAATATATAATATACTGTAATACATGAGCCCTGGCAAGTTTTATTACGTTAATATAGGTACATGTATGTATTGCAGCAGTTCAGAATTTAAATATCTGTTGAATGTCGCTAAAAGTTAATGTTCTATAGTGTTGGAAATATGTCTTACATCAAATCCAACTCTAAACCTCCCCAATAGTGTTAACAAATGCAAAACTGATATAAAATGCTCTTGTTTTGTTGAACTGTAGTTACATTGGATTCAAACCGGAGCTCCTCGTCTTTTGAGTACCTCTATACTCTGTGAGCTACTGAACAAATCTACCGTCTATAAAAACCTATAGATATGAAGCTGGATATTTGTGATGCTAACGTTCAAAAGCATCAGTTTTCAAATAATCCAGAATATTAATATTGTTTTTAAATCATAACATGATAACTTTATTAATCGAAACTTTGTAAATGTGTGTGAAAGAAATAAAAGGTTTCAGAGTTTTACTGCCTCTAGTGTTCATTTATTTAGGAAACTGCAGTGATATGTACTTGTTGCTACATATTTTGTGTCTTGCTAAAAAGTGCATCAAAGTATGCATACGCCATTAGACCAGGTGGATGATGGAGATGAAGCAAAACGAATGCATACGGTACCAAATATTGAAAAATGTTGCAAAATAGAGGCATTTTCCCAGTTATCTCAATTTTTTGGACCCCTTTGTTTCTCAAGGGAGGTATATTGATCTACAATAAGCTTTGGCAGTAGTGCAGTGTGATGTTGTGGATTGTGTTCAGCTTAGAGCCCTCTATAGATCAGCTCTGATTGATTTTGCTTACTAAGGACTTCCGAAATCGAGCCCATCAGAGAAAGAGCCACTTTACAAGTGCATTATGGCAGATGATAAAGCACTCTGCTCTTTTTGGCTTTCTCTTCCAAAAAGCTTTCTGAGTGAAAATGAAATAAATAAAATAAATAAATCCATGCAGAGAAAAGTGTCTCTCATCAGGAAAGAAGGTTTGATGGATGTCCCTCTAGACATCCTGCTTTATTATTGGCATGTTGCTCTGAGAAATGCCCATAAATGGAGGAAGAACATGTGCCAAGTTGCTCTCCTCCAGTTTCTGTGGTCTTAGTTCAATACTGAATAGATCATAATTAACACAAAATCAAAGAGACGCTATAAGAAATTACATTTTATGTATGATAATTTCAGGACCAGTAGTATTTGTTTACACTGTGACATCACAACTCAGCACATTTTCCAAAGTGTTTTACTTTTGAGTTGTTTTGGAGATTATCTGATGAATAATGTATATTTTATTAAGTTTTATTATTTTTATTATTGTTGCTGTTATTAATAAAATAAGCAAGGACAAAATAAGTACAATAAAGTATAATAATACTACTAATAATAATAAAAAAATGCATAAAATCAAAAGAAATATACTGTATATACACAATAGCTAGTGCAATGTTTACTGTATAATTACTCACAATTAATCACATCCAAAATAAACATTTATTTATGCATAATATATTTGTGTATAAATCTATATTTATAAATAATAAATAATATGTATTTATAATGTTTATATAAATACACACATGCATGTATATAGTTAAGAACAAATTTTTATGTTTAAATATGTGTGTGTGTGTGTGTAACAAAATAAATGAATATAAATATACATGTTAATACATGTAAATATTTTTTAAAATATATACTCTGTGTCTTTATAGGTAAACACACACACACACACACACACACACACACACATATATATATATATATATATATATATATATATATATATATATACATACATACA
>JAUMHI010000049.1:4342383-4375596 GCA_032359435.1 Enteromius unitaeniatus
ACAGGAATAAATTACATTTTAAAATATATTCACACAGAAAACAGTTATTTTAAATTGAAATAATATTTCACAATATTGTTTTTTTTCTGGATTTTTAATTTAATAAATGCAGCCTTGATGAGCATAAGAAGCATCTTTAAAAACAGTTAAATAACTTACTGACCCCAAATGTTTGAATAGGTTAAAATAAAAAATAAAAAATTTGTGGTTTCCTTGTGTGAAAAAAAAAAATGTGTTGCAGCGTCTCAAAATGAAGTCAATTATGTCACGTGGACAATGTTACTGATGTATTTACTATGTTTCTGGACCCGGGATCAGTTTTGAGGGTCAGATGGCTCTCTGATGTCATCAAAAATATCTTAATTTGTGTTCCGAAGACAAACTGAGGATCTTACAGGTTTGGGACGACATGACAGATTTTCATTTTACAGTGATGACCATATAATGGCAAAGGAATGATGATTTCAGTTGTGTGCATCTCAAATGCTTTTCATAGATTCTGTGGGCATGTTTGCACTGTTACCTGATTTGCATACTTCCTGAGTTAAATGGTAGCTAAACCAACACAGGTAATGCATGCAAATAAAATAGTGCTATCAGTGGGTGCAAATCATTCTCCAGAATTGACATAGAATACAGTATCTACTGCACAAACTCAATCTACCATTGAAAACAGGAATGTGCTTTTTGGCAGAAAAACAAAGGATCCCAAAGGACTTCATTTTAAGGTTGTGTCCAAACGGAGAGTTTCCCAAAACAAGAGACAAATAAAATAGCAGCTCATGTAAATAAAAAGCAAAAAATTCCCCCGGAAGCTAAAATGGGAGCAATTTGTAGTGGTGTAGTGGTAATTTTACAAAGCGTCTTCTCACAGCCTGGCATGAACACACCCAACAGCTGAGAGACATAAGACCATCGGAATGGATCAGAGAATTTTCTTTTGGTTTCCCAAATAAAAAGAATAATAGAATAATCATGAAGTACATTTGACTTGTGTAGAAAATTAACACTTGTTTATTTATCTAGTAAAAACTAAAGGAAATAAATATATTTGGTCATTTTTAGAAAGATAAACAATTCTAAAATGTTGCGTGACTTTTTTTCATCATCATCATCATCATCATCCTTTGGTTTTGTTTTATTTTTAACTTTACTCCTTTTTTGTTCACAAACATTCTGTACAATTTGTTTGTTTGTTTTTTCACTAAATGTTTCTTAATTTTCCTTATAGAAATGCATTGGTAAATATGGTTTTGTTTACTTCCTGTATCTATAACAAACGATCGCTCGAGACAAACGTGCCATATCTATTATACTGTGTGTGGGAGAGAGACCCTATAGGGACATTGCAATTTATCTGTAGAGATTGTGTAGATACTTTAAAGAATGTTTATTCGTCGTACTCTTAAACTGCAATAAAGAATGTGATACTGATCCAAGTAGAGTCAAATGTCAGCCGGGGCTGGATTTAGGAATGCTGTGAAGATCCCTTGAGATGTTCATTATAGCAGCATATAGCAACACATGAGATATTGACTGTACTGATTTTTGCTGAAGAAAGTCATCTCTTACCTAGATGGTCTGCGTCGAGACTCCATGCTCTTGGAGGACTTGGTTGAGCCCTAAAACAAAAGTAAATTTTAGTTATGATCATGAAAATGTGGTTGAGTAAAGCCAGTGTATGAAATAGACTCATGCTTCCTGAAGGAAACAGTCCAGCCTGATCTCATGTTTAACCGTGGGTTTTACGTTACATTTACAAGCATAACATTTCGTACATTTTTACTGTTGCTAAAACGTACAATTTAGACATATTTTACAGCTTAAAACGTATAAATGGCTACATATTTTTGTTAAAATATGTAAAATAGTTATATCTTTTATATAATTAAGATATTTGTATCAATGCATTTTTATCGTTTTGTCAATAAGCAATTTAGATTTTTTGAACCCTTAACCTACCCCCAAACCTAAACCTACCCATTTTATAGAAAATATGCATTTCCATCATTTTATCAATAAGCGATTGAGATCTTTAGACCATTTAACCTATCCCCAAACCTAAACCTACCTATTTTTAGCGAATACAAAAAGACATTAAACGCAACTGACCGAAATATGCAGGAAAATAATCATTTTCGTAACAACATATTTAAAAATATTTTTATAGTCCCTAATTCTAACCTAAACATATCTATCTCTGCAGAGTGTAAGAAAAACATGACAGACAGATAAATGCAATTACAATCATTTTATTGCAAAAATGTCTCTCGTGAAGAACTCGTGAAGAGTGAATTATTTGAAAACATTTCACCAGAAACACGGCATGTCGCAATCTACAATGAATGCAGGCGAGAGCCAGTGAAGATCGCCAAATAAAGGCTTGGATTTGGGTGTGTTCCTCGCAGTCATATGGATGCGAAAGAATAGGATTACAGTGCAAGATTAAAATAGTTTCATTTTGTAATTGTTGCGTTTTTTGTGTATTTAATCATGTGTTTAATAATGCAGTTGCAAACGAGGTCATTGATATGACAACTAAAAAACACAAAAATAATATAATTAATGCCGCAATTTCAATAAATGAAATATGTACGAATTTGTACGTTTAGATGCTGAAAATAAAATTATATATATATATATATATATATATATGGTTTGGAAGTGACAACATACAGCAAACTCTTTGTTTAGCCTTTGCAGATAATCTCAAAATGACCAAATCATGTCCAATTATTCAGCCTGACTGATAAAGTAGTCTATCACTAATAATGATCTCGCAAATAAGACAGTTTCCAGATGTTTTTAGCCCATTTCCTGTTTAAAAATGGCCGTAAACCAGTTATACTCAGGGGAGGTTTACTGTTCATCTCCAGAGCTCAGACTGCTGATTACACCAATGAGAAGGCTATTTGTTTGGAGAGTTACTTTTGGTTTGTGTTTATCGGTATGTAAAACTGTGTTGATACAGTCTGAAGAGAGTTGATGTGAGAATGTAAGTCTGTATCTAACACTGAGCATGTGCTCTTAGCTGTACTGTATATACAATACTGTAACTGAAATGACATTTCTATACTTAGTTTACTGTGGGTTGTGGAACCTACATTAAGAAGCAGAGAGTCAAAGTGTTATCGGTCTCACTTTGAGTCTCACAAAAGAAGGGTATAAGCTTTGAAAGATGCATGGTTTGTGCTCACTATCTAAATGACATGCTAGTGCATGACTGAAATGACTAAAAAGGAACAATGCTTACTAAGAAAACCCAGAATCCAACGTATAATTACACACAGTGCTTGGGCCTTTTCTAGAAACTGTATGGACTTTGCATGTGGTTTCCTATATGTAGCAGTCTCATAATAGTATAAAACAACTTAAAGAAAATGAATTGATGGGAAAATTTCAAGTTCAAAGTCGGCAATAAGAAAACAACAAACTAAGGTTTGAATTTGCTGGAAACTGGGAAACGAGTATGTAAAATTTATTTACTACAGATATTACAAAGAATATACTGTCTATCAAAACCGATTTGGAATGTAATTTGGTTGAAAAAAAAAAAAAAACATGCAAAGGGCATAGCAACATGATTGTTTCCAAACACTTCTCCTAAACCAATTTGACATTGGTTAGCAAACAGTCCCACCCCCAACTCTTTCCATTGGTCAATTCTCAAGATGCAAAACTCAAAACAAAAACAGACATTACCTAATTTCAAGGACTTTTCCAGGTCTGGAAATTACTAAATGAACAGTGAAAACACTCAACATTTTATTTAATGAATCCTCCAAGTACTTAAAGAAACAGTCCACTTTAAATGAAATTCTGTCATTATTTACTCATCATCATGTCATTTCGTGTCAGTGTTTTTGTCCATACAATAAAAATTAATAGAATTCAAAACATCACTGACTCCCATTGCATGCACAAAAACATCAATTAAAAATATTTTCTTTCCACAGAAGAAAAAAAGTCACACAGGTTTGAAATGACACAAGGGTAAGTTACAGCATTTTAACTGTTGGGTGAGCTGTCCCTTTAAACAGCATTAAAGTAAAATGCTCCCCCAGCATTCATTTCCTACATAATTCTCCTTTCCAAGAATTCAGTGAAATCTATTACAATATTGTTTGCACGTATAGCATTTAGAGCCCAATTGAGCTTTCAATGAACAGACTGTAAAACACCATTAACACATTTTGTAGTGTAACACACTTTTGTGTGTATAGATTACTGGGCCAGGTCATTACAAACCATCATAAAACACAAGGAAATACAAATAAGCCATACTAAGAGAGACTGCCAAAGTTGCTCACTCATAGTCCGAGAAAGCCATTGTGACACACTTGAGTAAAACACCCTGGCATTGGAAACCCCCTCTATCCATCCGCAGGGTCCACCTTCCATCTCTCGCCACACGGTGCCCGGCTCCAAAAACATTTCCTTAATCAGCCGATAATTGCGACCCCCAGAAGGACAGCCAAAAAAAGGGTGGGTGGGGGGTTTGAGTGGGTCTCAGCCAGGCTTGATCAAAACCAGCTGGAAATGCTGCTTTCGAGCGGGCCCGACAAATGAAAAAACTAAAGCGAGAGGGAGCTCTGAGGAAAAAGTTGCCTGCAAGACCTACAATCCGGAAAGGAGCCAAAGTTCGGCGGGAACCCGAAGGCCTACCTTGAACAGGTAACCCGTACTCCACCTCCAAGCATCACGAATGGAGGACAAACGCCTTCGTAGAGACCCGCTGGGATTCATGGCTGGGAATTAAAGCTTCCCTTCTCCTTGCAGTCCCCTTTTCCTGAAACGCGCCCCACGTTCCCGGCTCTATTTTGGTTCTGCGCTGTGCCGAGGATGCCGCATGCCTGGCGTCAAACTCAAGCGGACCGCAGCTTTCTTCCTTCTCCCACTTTCAGAGTTACTCTTTCTCTTGTTTTGTTCCCTCCCGCCTCCTTCTCCAGCCCCTCCCTTTTCCTCTGCACCTCTCCCCTCCCTCTTTCCCATGCTCTGTGTGTGTGCGCTGCCACCCGCGTTTGTTTGGATCTTCGGTCTAGCCTTTGCTCTCTCTCCGGGTCACACACTCAGCAGCTGACTGGAGGAGATGATCATCCCGACCTAACGGCTTCAGCTATTCACAGTTGTGTCACCTCCAGTAAACCACCGCCTATCACCACCCTTTTCACTAGAATACAAACGGATAGTTTTCTTTCTCCTTTAAAGTGGTCAAATCAAGCTGGGGTTTTTTGTTATGCATAGTTTTTATCCCTGAGGTCCACTTAGGATGCTAAAAATAGCCGTAATTTCATTTTTCATGAGTGTTTTCCATCCTCTTGCTGACCTTGAAGCAAGCCATGTACATTTGCTGTCATGTCTTCGAAGTAAACTTTCACTTTGCATGTCAAATGTGACGGTGTTCGACAGTTATTAACAGTTGCTAATCTAACAAATTATTTTGAATAACTACATAATTGTATTTTACTGTCTGTTCATTTGAAGTTGAACCAGTCTGTGAATACTATACAGATTTTATTTTCCTACACTAAAAGGTTTTTTTTTTCAGAAATTGCTTCGTCTTGCTTCTGCACATTGGTTGCCTGTGATGGTTTTAGGCATGGGCGAACGGGGCAGCTGCCCGGGGTGGCATTTTTTCATGACACGTGAGGGGCGGCACCAGCACTAATTGGGGGAAAAAAAATCATCTGCGCCCCTAAGCGGTTTTCTATTATCTATCATAGCCTACCTGTGACTATGGCATTTAAATAGCCTAGTTTCTGATCTAGCGCACATAAAAAACAAGACACGAGTGCAGAAAACCATTCTCGTGAGGGAGCATTTCTGCACCACGAGAGCACACGATACTATGCGCGTGCAAAAATGCGCTCTTGCGAGAATGGCGCTCGTCAAATACACTTTTGTGACTTTGGAGGCGGGGATCAAATGGCAGATCTCTCCGCTCTTGTGATTGATCATTTTCAACACATATCATGGCTTTAGGAATAGTGTTTATGTGTGTGGGTGTTTTTTTATTATTAATAATTAATCCTTTATAAACAACAATACAACACCAATACATATTTGCAAAAAATCAGGTATAAAACATAAAACATAATGAATAGTCTAGTCATTTCAATAATTGAGAATCAATTTAGAATACCATAAACCCATTTTTGAAATTCTTGCTTCATATACATTTAAGCCAATCTTAAAAAAAACAAAAAAAAACATAACGACATACATTATCCAACACTATGTCAAACATCAATCAATTATTGCTACATAATTTTCATATCTGTCAATTCCATATGGATAATAAGTTTTGGGAGAAATTGGGAAATTTATAACACTTTTTGCAAGTGACAAGTTATCTGCACCTCAGTATTGAAGTGCATTATAAAACAAAATGCGACTTATGGAGTGTATATGTTTGTTTGTTTTTTTATTCAATCAATTTCAATTCACACTGTTAAATAGATGCCATGGTTGACACCTTTATTGGGAAAATAAAGTCCTCCCTAGCCCTACCAATACTTTATTTCCAACTTGTTAATTATTTATTTAATTTCTATTTAAAATAAATGCTTTTCTGATGTTATTTGAAATTTTAAAAGGAAGAAAAAAAGAGGGGGTCTAGCCCAGGGAGTAATTCAATGTAGAATACAGAAACTGATACAGTTTTAACCGCCTTGTCCTTTAACAACAGTCTTTCCAAAATCCTGCACCATATTATGACATATCTACGTGATCACATGATAATTTGTATGCCTTTTACGTAAAATGTTGTTCTATAGGTTTTTACTGGCACTAAAACATCCAATACTGACGTATTTTCAGCATCTAAACATACAAATACTTACGTATTTTCATCATTAAATGTGCAAAATTGACATATTGACTACACCTAATAATGGACCTTTATAAATATTGAAATCGCTGCATTGATTTGATTATTTTTGTTGGTATTAGTTGTCATATCAATGACCTTGTTTGCAACCGGTTTATTAAACTGTTTACTTAATATGAAATTATAACATTTCATTCTGTTCCGTGTAATTTCTGCTGACAGCTCCTTTCCAAAAATAGGCCTTTATAATGTTAAACAAGACTTCATTTTAAACCCTTAAAATAAATAACATTTCTGCAATCATTTAACCTTTAGTTGTCATTCAATGTCTATGTGCAATAGGCCACAAATGCGGTTTCTCTGACATGCTGTGAAAAAATAGTCTATAGTTTATGTTTTATATATATATATATATATATATATATATGTCTGCTGTGGATGGACGGACCAAATTGTAAAACCTGAATAGGCGTTGTTGACATGTAAATGTGGGCAGTTGTATGCTAATTGGATCATTTATATGTGATTTGACGTCAGAATGTTGTATAAGTTCATAACCAGTTGCACATTTTTCTTCAATAAATGCTCTTTTTGTACTAGGGAGAACATTTTGAATTCTCAGTGAGTTACAGTATGCTTTCGCAGTACAATGAACTCTTTATCTCAAAAGATGTGAGAAAATGTGATTCCTCATAATATGACTCATCTAAATCAGAGCCAGAAGGAATTAGAAGTCCAATGACTATTCAAACCAAAGACATTTTCAAAATATCACAGTCACTGCTTCAGAAGGAGAATTATGGTCTAAATTAGAGAAAAAGGCAAGCATACTATCAAACTCTGTTTAAAAAAATAGGCTCTGAACTAAAACGAAAAAGCATGCCACAGGGAGTCATATGACAAACTGAAGTACAGATTCAAAGGGTTTGTTATTGTGAATCAAAGACGTTCGCAGAACCACAACTAAGTGACCGTGAGAGACCCTAGAGGTGAGGGTGGTGCACATCTCCCATGATGCCTCAAGAATGAGTAATACTGCCCGACACAGCTGCAAACACACATTGCTGGAAACATCTAGAGAGCTATATTTCACATTATTTACAGAAATGCAAAATGCCAAGCATAATATAGTTTGATATAGCTTTGATATTTTCATACAAAGCAATATCCAGCGGTTTTGCATCAGTTTAAAATAATTAAAAATGCAAAAGGGTCTTGACCACATGAATGCAATCATGCTATGTTTAAGCTTGCTTGGGTAAATCTCATGAGGGAGAACATGGCCGTGATTTCAATTCGGCATCCAAGAGGTTTCTAAAAGCAGTTTTCTAAAATAATGTTTTGGGTGGCACATTTCTGTCCAATTGATTAGAGAGGGAGACCAATTTGTACATGGAATGTCAACCACCCAAAATGACTTCCAGTCCGAAATGGCAAGAAAAACCAGCAGTGTATGGAGAGGATTAGGACTTTATAACACACGTTTCTGAATTTCAAAGACAGGTGGAGTGCTTTTTGGAGTGGAACTTTACTTGATGTGCCATCTTAAAATGCTATGCAAATGACATTGAAAATAGCAAAATATAACAATAGTCAAAGATTAGACTACTTGAACCCACAATTAAAAATCTCTCTCTCTAACTCTCTAATTTTTTTAATGAATGTCTATCCACAATCCTGGTTTGTAAAATGATACTTCCTTTCTCAAGCCAAGTAAGATCCAGGAGTATCTGGCAAATATTTATGCTGATCTGTAAGTGAATCATTACACTGAATAAGCTGCGTGGATGATTGGTTTGGACCGTGGCAAGCTAAATTCAAAGAGCACATTATACGCAAAGTTCCTACTCACACATTCAGAAGAAAATAATTGTCACAGCCAGTCACACACAGAATATATGCATACTGAAAATTCACAGACTACAGCAGAATTCCAACGGCAGACAATCACAGTTTTCAATGAATCCCAATAATAGAAAATATCAAAATATAGCAACCATTACAACTTTAAATAATGTGCATTTTATATAAAAAAAATGTATATATATAACAGTTTGATTTAGTTTAACTTTACTAATGTTAAGTTGTTTTAGTAATAAAACTAAATGAAAATAACAAATGTTCATTTGGCACCTAGCTAAAATAAAATAAATAATAACAGAAAAAATAATAGAAAAATGATCCACAACCAGTATTGCGCAACAAGTATTTCAATAAAAAAAAAATAATAATAATAATAATTAATTAAAATGTTTGACAAATGATCAAGCAGTAATTCTACTCTAAGGGTGTACTCACGCTAGCTAATCCTACTCGGGGCCCGGTTCACGGCAAACATGCCTAATGTGAGTACACCCTAAGTGACACAGACTTACCAGTAAAGCATTTCACTTTTGGTTTATGGTACATGCATGGCTTTGTTTTTTACAGCACTTTCTTCGGCTACACTCCAGCTCAATATTTTATCAATAAAAAGATCTAATGAGGTTTCAGGGGGATTATAAGAGTGTTTCTCTGTCCCTAATTCTCTGAACATACTCGTGCTCATATGGACGGCTCCAAACGAAAGTCTGAATTTTATTTGGATCAAGGCAGTTAGTCATCCACAGCTGCGTCTGGTGTGAGTGTTCCTCACCATGAGGGAGTGTGAGGAACCGGGTGGACGGAGGGGCTTCTGAGAGGGGGGTGACGGCACAACTGAACACATATGTTTCAGCTACGACGTCTCTTTTCCTCTGCTAATCAGTTAAAGCGACAGTTCACCCAGAAATCAAGTTCAGACATCAATTACTCACCCTCGAGTTGTTCCAAAGTTTATTACATCTACTGAATGCAAAAGAACAATGTTGGACATTGCTGGTAGCCCTTGACTTTTTTATTTTCGAACTACGGAAGTCAATGGCTTCCGGCAACTGTTTGATGTCCAATGTTCTTCAAAATATATTCTTTTGTGTTAAATAGAAGAAAAATCTCATACAGGTTTGAAACATCTTGAGGGTTTTTAGTGTACTGTCCCTTTAAAGCTCATTCACTGGGCGGTCATTATAGCCCCAGTGAGGCTGTGTTTAGCTAATCCAACCAATAATTTGAGCTTCAGCACTCCGTGAGGTTTAGACTGGTGAAGTTTAGACTACAGAAGCTGCATAGCAACAGTGTTCGCTAAAGACCTAAATATTTATATCTTAAAGCCGTTATTTCTGCAGCAGTGTCAGTAATGACTTTACACTGTGTTCACACTGACCCAACAAACGCCAGTACTTCAAACATTCAGCATTTGGCTGTTGTACTCAGAACATTGGAAACATAACCATCATGTTCACACTGACCCAACAAGCTCGACAATGTTCGCTTTTAGAGATGGTGACTGAAAAGGAAAAGTCTGTGGGTGAAGCCTTGCTTGAAGCAATTTGAATTCTCTAACTTCTACAGTATCTACTAATTGATGAATTTGTAACATTTTGTAATATATTTTAGATGTTTCTTATGTTCATCAAGGCTGCATTTATTTAAAATAATGGGTCATTGTTTTTAAATACTTTAAATTATTTATTTTTATTTTTTTGGAAACAGTACTTTTTTTCAGGATTCTTTGATGAATAGAAAGTTATAAAGAGCAGCATTTATTATAAATAGAAATATTTTCTAAGAATAAAAAAAAATATTAAGCAGCACAACAGTTTCCAGCACTGATAATAAATCCCAGAAACTAATAATAAAAGTTTTATTTTGCATTGCAATTATATTTCACAATAAGAAATTTCTTTCTGTATTTTTGATCAAATAAATGCAGCCTTGATGAAATATATATTTAATATACATTTAAATATACATTTAAAAAAATATATAAAATAAGACAAAATCATAAATATAAATGTTATAGTATAAATCTTTTAGTTTTTGTATTACTATTAATATTATTAATATATATATATATATATATATATATATATTACACACACATTCAATGCATGTATTTAAAACGTGTAATAAAGTTGTAAAAGATTGTTTGCAATACTCACTGTTGTCTCTATATGTTTCAGTGGGAGGTCATTGCTGGGGGCCTGAAAGAAAAAAAGCAGTTAATACTCTGACAAGCATGAAAGACTAAAATGGCTTCAGGAAGTCTGCTCTCCTGACAACCGTCCACATTACAAGACAGCTGGACACTGGAACGTTTGTTTTCTAGATTCATAACTCATTTAAATGCAGTGAAAATTCACTCACTAATGTAACAATGTATTCTTACAATAGTTGTACGAGCAAATAAAGTGCTATTAAAATCATTATAATAACTAAATGAACAATCAAAAGTAAACCACAGCAAGTTGATACCAACGCCAAGATCATGGGTTCTATTCCCAGGAAATGCATGATATACGAATACAATAATCTGCCAAATGCAAACTGTACACTATTGGTTAGGTAATTCTGTCATGCACTGATCGACCAGCATCAAAGAATGAAAGAGAAGACGTGGGCTGGCTCCAGTGTAGGTGCATCACTAAACAGCCTAGGTAAATATTTAGACAAGAGCACATAGTTCCAGAGTTACTGTGAATCTGCCTGGTGGCCGAGAAGCACCATATACAGAAGTTTAGCACAGGATCCACAGCATAGTTTATTCCCCCATCGATCCCGAGCCAGAGAAAGGCATTTATTTATGAGGCCTCTGGGCCCCAGGAATCCATGATGTCATTGGCCAGCTTGAGTCTGGCTAGCCTCAGAATACCCATGTAAGTCTGCGATGGCACAAGAACACAAGAAATCACCATGAGGAGACGGCAAGACATGGCAAGACAGCGTTGAGATCGCTATGTCCCGCATTACTTTTCCAGCGTCAGGCAACTCTGCGGTTCTTCGAACTACCGCTGAACTCAATGGCAAGGTTGAAGAAGTCATGAGATATAATGCGTATAAAAGATGTCATTGGCACCCAGGGAATCGAAAACTAAAGAAAACCTTAAAAGGGTGACTGAAAAGGAAAAGTTTGTGGATGAAGCCTTGTTAATTATTTAACTTGCAATTGCATATAAAACATTTAATTTAATTATAAAATAAAATATAAATACAGGACTGTGCAAAAGTCTTCGGCCACTAGTATTTTCACCAACATAAAAAAAGGTTTTAAGTCGGTTATTTCGATCTTTATTTTCTATGGAAGCGAAATATCAGTTTACATTTTCAAACATTATTTTGTGATTAATTCTGTTCCGAGATGCACTGGCCCATAGTTTTTTTTATGTAGCTTTCCAGGTACCCCAAAAGATAGAAATAACCAACTTAAACCTTTTTCTTTTTTTTTGTTGGTTAAAATACTAGTGGTCTAACTAGTGGTCTGTACTTGCACAGTTAAATTATTAGTCATTTTACATTAATAGTAGTTATACATTTATTTATTTAAATACACACTTATATAATATATAAGATAAATGCATAAATAAATAGTTTCAATTAAAATTATTTTAAATGTGATTTAACTATAATAGCTTTTTTACGTTTTAAATACAGGAATATATATTATATATATATATATATATATATATATATATACAATTATTTGAAACTTTTAATATTACTTTTAATATATTACAGTTTATATTTAAGTGTATTAAGTGAGTATGCAAGACTTAATTTATAAAACGTTTCAAAATGTTAATCATTCCAAACTTTGTACTGCCAGTGCATAAAAACATTATTTTTGCATTTTGATATAATGCATAAAAAGTGACCGGCATCCTGGGAATTGTTCAAAACCTAAAGCAGATTCAAAACAGCCTCTGCTGAAAGGCGAAACCTCAGGATTTTGAGGTCTGAGTGGTCAATGATGTAATGTGAATCCTCAAATCTCTGTATTCCGCAAGAGACCCTACATGTCTGACTCAATTCCTGAGGAAGAAAAAAAAATCTGGAGGGAAATTTGCACTACTGAAGCCCCCAAAACGGCCTCCCAGAGCTGAGGCTCGACCGCTAACTAGAGCGCATCCTCTCTGCCGACACAGAACGAGAATACTTGGCAACCTCAACTTTCTGTGTGCTTCTGAGAGCCTCGTTATGTCCATCTAGCATGACCACCACCAAACCCATTATGGTTCTCGCTGGTCACACAAACACGTCAGTCCATCAGATACAGTACAACCACTGGCGGAACAACACAGAGAGCAGGAAGGTCATCATCTAGGTCTCTTATCTCTGTAATCTGTCTTCTTTGCCAAGAAATTCCACACAACACTTTTTTCAACCACATCTGAAGGAAAGCAGCGATTTCAAAAGAAGTTAAAAACACCCAATCCAAGCCACAGGTACAACAATTTCATGGATAAACAACATGCAGTTTCAGCCGCGTCTGGGAGTGTCCTGGGATTTAAATGTTAAGATGGGATCTGCTGAGAACCGTGTGCAGATCAGATGCATGATAATAGTGCTGCTGGGAAATTTTTTCTTCTCCGCCGCTCCAAATGTTAAACCTTAACACATTTTGTAAAATCTGACACCCTCTCTCATCTCGCTTCATCGGCACTCTGTATTTTTGTAAACTCTTCTTCTCCACAGCTTTCTACGAGTTGTGGTGTTTACTTTCATCTTTCTTTGATCGTTTACTTTTTTTTTTCTTTTTCCAGAATCGGCCAGCAGTGGATGTAAAAAGGAAAAGACCTGAAACTGTGATCGTGTGAAGGTACATATTAGTTAATTTTGCATTGGATGAAAGACACCAGTATTTTAGCCTTTTTCAAGGAAGTCTACAGAAAGCCTTTCAGACTTCACTTTTTAGATCTTATTCACTTTTTAGTTATTATTAACAAAAACCTAAATGGATGACATTGTTAACTGAAATAAAAAAAACCTAACCAAACAAAAATCAAACCAAAACAAACCAAACCAAACCAAACCCCTGTTCTAAAGTTTCTAGGTTGTAAGTGCTAAAATCATGTCTCCGGTGCATCTACCAACCAAGAAACATGAAAAAAAGATTTACCCAGTAACTTTTTTAGTAGGCCTTTTTCTAAAAAGTGTGTCTTATCTCGCTCCCCTTGTGATGTTGCAAAGGAATCTCATTACAATATTAACTTTACCACCCCTTAATATGTAAGTTTCTACCCAAGGCACCGTCATTTTGATTTCACAAGCAACAAATGTCATGGCGAAAATTTGAGCAAATCATGCTAACTGAGACTCAGAGGAGACAAGAGAGCAGTGGACTTATTTATTTATTTACTGTAACTTACGTTTCTGCTGCCACGTGATTATTTCACCCGTTTACCTTCACAGGCATAATTATCTGATTGTTTTTGTAACTCATGTGTTTTTAATGTAAACTTGTGTGTGAATGAGAACTTGAGAATGAGAATGCATGATTTCAGCGCGATAAACATGAAAACAGATGTTTTAGCGTATACGAGTTGTAATGGCACAGATCTATTCTGGAAAAAGGGGACAGAGAATGGCAGCTCATTTGCATTTAAAAAGACAGGCATGAAAATCAGCCTTTTTCTGCTTCCACTCAAAATAGGCATTTTCAAAATTATCTGTGGGACATTTTGAGCTGAAAACTGGTCAAAAAAAAGAAAAGAAAAAGAAAACTGATGAATGTGGTTTACAGTATAACTACAGTGTTGACGGCAGAGACAGTTTCCCAGGATGTTGGGTTGAGAGTATTGCACCATAGTAACAATGGTGAGCAATATTTTGCATTGAGTAACCACCCAAATCTTGAGTCACCACAATCTTGGATAAAATCTGCAATTTTTGCACAATTTGTGGCAAAGATTCTTAATCATCAGGCTACAATTGCCAAAGTAAAGTCAGTGCTCTGGTCTAACATGCTCAGCAAGACTTCCTTCAGGCTTATGTGGTTCAGACTGCTTCTGAAAATGTTAACAAGAACTGATCTTTTTTAACTACAGACATAGCTTTTGGTGCAGGCGTTCAGTGGACAGTGATCCTGTTCAGAGTGCGTTGGGTGAGGACAATTTTATCCTCTTCTTTCACAATAATTATGTCTGGGTAGCTTTTGCAATCCACTCTTTAATGCTGAACTCACCCTGATTTTTTTATATATTCTATTTTTAAAATGTATTCAGGTAGCAAACAAGGAAATGCAAACTTGACTTAAAAAAATAAATAAATAAAATGAAATAAATCACAATTGCGATATGCATCACTTATCTACCATGCCAAAGTAAACTTTAAATGATGTCTTTAAATGTTATGATTAGGAAATGTGCATGTAAATAAGTAAATAAATAAAGAGGTTTTATAGGCCTTATGGATAAACAAGCACAGATCTGTTTAAAATGTGAATTGATTTTTACATGCTTCTTTATATTTAACAAAATGGAATGTACCAGGGGTGTTTCCCATAAGCATTTTTAGCTACCTGTGGCCAGAGGTTCCACTGAATTCATTTGGTATCAGTGGAACTTACGACCATAGTTGCTTTTGGGAAACGAAATGTGTTCCAACTCACAAATTATAATGAAGTATATTCTTAATCGATGCTATGTGACAAAGTTCGAACACTTAAGGTCTGAGGTCTTGAGAAACTCCCAGCTCCAAGCATGAGGTAGAGCGAGGCGTGTTTTAGTGAGCAGGACTAACAAGGGCCGCCTGACAGGATTACAGGATGAGATCTGTGCACCGATGGAGGCTTAAATTCATCAAAGAGAAAGACAAATTCATGTGTGACTGACTTGATTTGGTCCAGACTGACGCGACTCATCATATGATCATGCCATTCGCTTGAACAGAACGTAATTCACAGAACGTAAATTATAGCCCACTTAAGTAAATACTGCAGGAGGGAAAAAAGCACAGGGAGTTTCCTAGCAGGAAGGCACAAATTGAGTGAGCAGAGCCTCCTTTAAAATGACATGTAGCTAAAATAAACCCAGACGGTACTTATATGAAACCATGAATGCACTATTATCATTATAATTAATATTTCTATCCTAAATCTAGATATACACAGGCTGGTCAACATTTCCAGATGCAGAGAGTGTCATCTGCTTCACTGATTCTATATCATCACAAGAGATTGTGAGTTCACTTTTTATAATTGCAGTAATGTGACCGACTGGGAAGAGAGCAAAAGATGAACTTTCAATTTGGAAATGTGGAAACCCACGATTCAGATGCTGACGCATGCAAAGATGGTGGCACTCAAGAGAGATGCACACAGTTAGTATTAAACAGTCACTTTTAGGTTCAGGCAAATAAAAGAAATGAATTATAAATCTTCTAAAAATGCACTTTTGCAGAACTCATGCTAAAGTTGCACAGCATTGTTTTTTTAATCTGTAATTTAGTTTAGTGTTTTCTTTCCTAAAAATACAGCTTTTGCTTGAAGCAGGACGGTTTCTTAAGTCTAAGATGGTCTACTTGACATTCAAACATATCGTATGCTTATAATCATTCACAAAATCTAAAAGACAACTAAATTAAAACTGCTAAAAACTGAAACTTATGGAAGCCTGTTTCCGGGGAATTAAAAAATAAAACAGGTAATTACAACTTTTTAATCTCACACTTCATACTTAAACTTAAAATTCTTAACGCAAATGTCAGAATAAGTCATGTAATTTAGTTTGCCAAAAACCAAACCAAAGTAAATAATAATAATAATAAGTCATGTCAAACATTTAAATGACTATAATTTAATTTTAGTATTAGCTATATGAGCCAAATTTCAAAGACCGTATAAGGCCATATTTCAATTAGGACATTTACATTTTTTTTTTTTTTTTTTTTTTAATAAATGTACCTTTGAAAAAAAAACAACTGTTGTGCATCTTTAGACAAACAAAGGCACTGATATGTTTTAAAGGGTTAGTTCACCCTAAAATCAAAATTCTCTCATTAATTACTAATTAATCTCATGTCATTCCAAACTACCTCTGTTCATCTTTGGAGCACGAATAAAGATATTTTTGATGATATCAGAGAGCCATCTGTCCCTCCATAGACAGCAATACAACTGAACTGACCCCAGATCCAGCAACGTATAAAAACATCAGTAAAACGGTCCATGTGACATCAGTGGCTCAACATCACTTTTGCGATGCTAGAATACTTTTTTGAGCAAATAAAACAAAAATAACATAATTTACTCTTCTTCCGTGACTTACGTCTCCCTCCATTTTAGAGTATCTCAATGCACAGCGTACGCAAGCTGTAACATATTTGACGTAATCAGCCTTGTTTACATCCAGGGGAAAGCGCGAGCAGGTGTGTAATCTGCAGCTGTTTACATCTAGAGGAAATTGTACGCTTACGCAGTAATACTCTCTAAAATGGCGGAAGACGTAACTCGTAGAAGAAGAATGGCTGAGTATATGCTGTTATCTTTGTTTTTTCTTTGCACAAAAAAAAGTATTCAACTTAAGTTGAGCTACTGATGTCACATGGATTTTTTTTTTACCAGGGTTTTTTTTTAACCACGTTTCTGGATCTGGGATGGTTTCAGTTGTATTGCTGTCTGATATCTTCAAAAACATCTTAATTTGTGTTCCAAAGATGAACAAAGGTCTTATGGGTTAGGGACGACACAAGGGTGAGTAATTAATGACAGAATTTCATTTTTGGGTGAACTAACCCTTTAAGATCAGTCAGTGCAAGCTTCTTTCAGTTGAAACAGCTTAGAGTAACATTTTAGTTTGTGACTAGGCCTAAGCCTTTTCTGTGAAACCGAGGGACTGTGTATTACTTGCCTTTTCATAAAACTCTTTTGGCCACCATTTTGTTCTAAAAAACCTGATTTAAGATAGTTCCACCCATCTACAGTGTTCCAGCAGGTTATACTTCACCTTTATGGTCAGAAGCCAGGGATATCCCACTTCTGACTTGGAAGGGAAAGCAGCAAAAATGTTTGTGAAATTTTGTACCCACAGTGAGCAGCCACAGAGAGATGGGGAATCACGTCAGTTTGGTAGGAGCCCAGTGGACATAAGGGTGTGATTCTGCTTCTTACCCTCCCTATGTGGTATTCCAGCCTCTCCTCTGAGATCCCAAAATACTCGTCCTTTGTTTTTCTGCAGTTACACTGCTTTTAGAACAAGGCTCCCTGTGTCCTTCTGTTTCATTTTGACTGCATGTGGGTTAAGTTATAGTTTTACGTTTCACTGCGAGCAACTCTGTTTGTTCCCTTTTTTCTCTCCCTGGAATACAGATGATCAGCCGCTATTTGTCCTAAATCACTCCTTTGACCATAATTCGTATGCAACAGGTATAAAAGGCATTTTTAAAAGCTTTCATGTGCATTTCTGTGGGCCACAGATTTATATCCCAATGAAAATTCCTAAAACCGCACAGTTAAAAAAGGCATTTTGTCAAATGTACCAAGTGCTTGTTCGACTAATGATGGGAAAAATTGCCTGTTCTATGTTCAGAGTGCTTAGACATTTAGTCACTGATCTTAGCTCAACTGCTTACAGAACAGCGATGGTGTAGATCAGATCTGTCCTCAAAAACAGTGCAGGGCTAAAGAAACAAAAAGAAACCACAAAGAGGAGGAGGCGTTTGAAGCCCAAGGTGAATAGACACACTCCATATTGTCTGCTTCCCCCTATTGGTGGCTACAAGAAAAGCATGTTCCTATCAACAGCACAGTGGATTACTACAAATAAGGTTCAAAAACTTCTCATTACGTCTACATGTTTCTAAAGCCAGCCAGATTAATGTATCTGAACATGACCACACTATCACGTCAAAGACATGTATTTAGTGTTCAAAAATGTAATATAAGATGGGTGTCCATTTACTCATGTCATGCCTCATGTCATTCTAATCCTCTATGACTTTCTTTATTTTTGGCAGGGGTCAGAATGGTATTTGAATGAATACAGCACATAATTATGAAATTTAAATTCTTAGGTGAACTATCCCTCAAAAGGAATAACAACAACTAATGGTAAAAGTAAAATATTGCAAAGTCTGTCCAACCTGTACTGTTTCTGGCTGCGTGTAGCACCTACGGCTTTGCAGTTTCAACATAATTGCAATTCGATGCAACTTTACAAAGAGGCAGTTTCTGAAGGATGGGCATGAAAAAAGATAAAGAAGCCTTAAATGCAGTTGTAGGTTAGGCTTTTATTAATACATCATGAAAATAAAAGTGTGTGTGTAGGCTTGTTTTGCTATAGTTTTCTATAGAGGACCAAATGTCCCCACAAAGATAGTAAAACCTGACATTTTTGACACAAGGGAAATTAAGTATGTGTATATATATATATATATATATATATATATATATATTAGTTTTTCTAACACTCAGTAGGTGTCTTTGACATTATATATGATTTATAATAAATAAATGTATAATAATAATTATAATATTCAATTTATAATATTAAAATATTCATAAAAATATTAAAATTATATATCTTAGTTATTTAAAAATACTTTTCAAATAAATAAAATATAAATTCCTTATATGACCCCTTTCAAATGGTTAAGACCTAATTTTTTATGGGCCTTGAGGGCTTGGATGGGACAGCAGAAATAGCTTGACGACATTTTCCTACTGCTACAACTAGCTACAATTGGTTACATTGGCTTCAGGTTCCGTCGCTACGCATGCGTTATCAGAATGAGTGGTCTGAATGGTTGTAGATTCGTCCAGTAGTATACAGATGCATCTGATGGACACAGGTTAAGCCCGCCTCCCAGAAGGCGGGTAGTAAGGTAGCTTGGCCAGACTAAGCTCCTATGATCTTTAAAGTCGCGGAAGCCAGGCTAATGAGATTATTCAATAACTCTGTGTTTTGGTTCATAAACTGTGGAAGGGCAGCGGTTCGGCTTGCAGATCTAAAGATCTCTGTCGAAACACAGCTTACAGAGCACCTAAAAAGGACATGTTATTTCATTCCTGTCTCCAGCACCTCAGAGTCAATTACAGCATGATTTAAATGTGTTTGGTTAATGTCCAGGCATGGCTGAAACAACAACAACCTTTGATAAATAAAAAAGCCCTTCATCGACAACTAGGGTGGAAAGTTGGCTGGGTCTCCAGCGCATCAGACTCGGGAGATACGGCGACTATTACGATGTAGGTGAGCAACACGCACATAACCGGATATCAGCGACAGTCTTTCTCTCACACTTTAAATGGCCACCTGTGACTTTACGGCACAATAGGGCTGGGATGGAAAAAATGTAAACAGATGGGACATTGTGCATTTCAGTGGCACTCTGTGTTTATATTACGCTA
The DNA here is from genome assembly GCA_032359435.1 of Enteromius unitaeniatus. Classification (NCBI taxonomy): domain Eukaryota; kingdom Metazoa; phylum Chordata; class Actinopteri; order Cypriniformes; family Cyprinidae; genus Enteromius; species Enteromius unitaeniatus. Next base: position 4,362,414 of record JAUMHI010000049.1, read on the forward strand.
ATAGAGGGTCCATGCCTGCCTTTCATCCCAGGAGAAATCTACGGAAAGAATTCCGAAGATGGTATTCAGCTAAAGCTGTGAGAACCTGCTAACAGAACCGTCCCAAAGCAAACCTCTGACCCGGGTATAACGCTCTCAACAGGGAAAGGACGTCACAGAGGACCCCCTAAACAGACTCCTACATTTCACATATTGCATAATGCATCATATGTTCTGAAAAAAAATGAGAGAGAATGCAAAGCAGAGTGCCTTAAGGGGCCTAAGCACAAAGTGTAAACACAGAAAGACCTGGAAAGAGCAGAGTAACGCTGGTCTGCTTAATGTCATCCGAGGCTCTGCATGCATTTCACCCTCTCATGGCCAATTATGGCCAATATCACATTGTGGTGAAACAGACGCAGGCCAGATGGCTCTAGAGGAACGGCAGACAGCTCTGAGAGAGAAAGCCTGAAGCCTGTCTTCAAATTATAAGCAGTGATATAGAGAGCATATTATTGAGATAACTCCCACCTAACATATGTGTCTGGCCGTCCACTTGTGTCAAATCAGAAAGTACAGTATAGCAGATCATCTTGGATAGGGCACGTGAAATTAATTGAAGTTATCTTACAAAAACATGTCAAGGTTTCATTTCACCCAAAACTTAAAGAAATAAATAATTACAAATATGATGTATGTTACTTGCACATTATTTGAATAACAATTTAGCACATTTCTCAAAGAATTCACAAATGTAATACAGCAACTTATTGTAATAGTATTTTTAATACAATATAATATAGAATTTTAAACAATTATATTTTAGTTTAGATACTAATATAATTATTTACATTATATAATATATTAGATTTAATATTATATCATAAAATGGTTTTAAAATATATAATTAATTAGTAGTTAGTTCGTAGAAAATGTTCAAGAAAACTTGGAAAGTTTAACTTTTTTTTCTTCTTTTGTTTGGTTTAAAAAAAACATATCACCTACAGTAAACATTTTCATCCAAAACAGCGGCATTTGATCTTATTTTACTGGTTTTCAGATCACCGGTCTAACCACCATCCAGCCGAGATTTTACCAAACATGGGGCGAGGAGAAAGCAGGTCTGCACGATTCAGGATGACCACAGAAATACTCCTAAATTCACAGAAAAGCTATTAAGCAGGGTTGTTTTTGGCTTCAGCGAGCTGCGTCATTGTAAACAGTAGGTTCAGCAGCTCTGTCCTTGCTGAAGGCAGTGTGTGTGAGTGAGAGAGAGAGAGAGCGAGAGAGAGAGAGAGAGAGAGAGAGAGAGACAGAGAGAGACAGAGAGAGAGAGAGACAGCAAACAAACTTTAGGCAAACAAAATCACTGAATATTCATGTTTGGGATGCTCAATCTCCAAAACAAAAACATAAGCAAAAACAAAAACCACACCACCCAAAAAACTTAACTTAACTTAACTTAACTTAAAATTTAAATAAAATTACATTTATTTTATTTTATATTTTATTTAACTGATGCAGCCTACTCTTTGGTGCATAAACATGTATTTTTGCAGTGCTGTAGCATTTATTTAATGTCTTGAAAATGTAGTACCTGCATGCACTTCCACACTTGCTCTACCCTTATATACTTTATCTGGGAAAGAGAAAGAGAGGGAGAATAAACCAAATCATGTCCAAGTGATTAAAGCCAAACTTTCCCTCGAAAAACAACAAAAAATATGCGTTCCATTTTGAGGACACAATGTACAACAAGAGACTTTTTAGTAACACGGGCAGAGTAATGATGGATTCTGGCTTGCCTTGCGCGGGCAAGCGTACATAGGAGGAGGAGGAGGAAAGAGAGACCAAAATCACAATTCAAACCAAAAAAGGAATGTTCACTACGCTATCGCTCATGCTTTGTTATTCCCCCTGGCTTATTTAGGTCTTGGGAGAGATCTGAACCGAAGACCCCAAGCTTTTATTTCCTTTCTTATAAATATTAACGGTTGTGGGATGATACGTTCTGGCCTCCGAAGTAGACAAACATCACTTTATCATCGATCTGATTAACAGTGCAGATTCCCAGCGATGACAGTTCTGGGAAACGATCAAAACAACCACAGACGTTCTTACCAGTTCATAGTTGGCAACAGGAACGCAGGAGGATGATACCTGCAACACACAGAGAAAAAACACAAATGTCAGGCCTGTCTGTGCCTTTCAAGTCTACGTGACAGGTTTTTAACATTTTACTGTGGTGATATGACATTTTTCAAGTGTAATGGCTTTTTTAACAAGACAAAATCGAAAAAGACAGGAGTTGATTTTATCCAATCTGTGCCAGGTGTTTGAAAGAGAGGGAGACTAATATTCACAGATGAAAGGTTAACCTGATTAATTTGACATAAAATGCCAGAAATGTACTGTTTATGTAACTCCACCCCAGTGTTGTTTTAGTATGATATACAGTATGTAGCTTGTATATATTTTGAATGAGCTTTTATTTTAATATTTTCAGTTTTCTCCTCCTTTCTTTGTATTTAGTTTTAATTATTTTTTATTTATTTTTTTGTCATTTTTGTACTTCAGTTTAAACATATTCCACTTAGTTGTCAGGGCAGTTTTTGTATTTATTTATTGCAATTTATTATTTTTATTTGTATTTGTATTTTTAATTTAATTTAATTTAATTTAATTTAATTTAATTTTATTTTATTTTATTTTATTTTATTTTATTTTATTTTATTTTATTTTAATTTAATTTAATTTAATTTAATTTAATTTAATTTAATTTAATTTAATTTTATTTTATTTTATTTTATTTATTTATTTATTTATTATTCTTTTAGACGAAACTCAAAAAGGAAGTTTATCATAAGTAGTTCCACCTCAAAATGTATAATTTACACTTTTCATATTTATGATTTTTTTATGATTTAGATTTATTACTTTTTAGTTTATATATCAATAAATAAATGAATAAATGAAACTTTAACAAAAACAAAAGCTTCACTTTTTTGTTAACAAATGCAACAATGACACTTTCTTCTTTTAACCCCCTGATATATATGCGGGTTGAGGTGTCTTTTTCTGATGACGCCACTGAGCTGATGATCACCTCTGCTCAGTGATTCAGTACAAAAACAGGTAATCTACAGTCCTAGCCTCATTCATAAACAGGATTGGAAAGTCGCTGATGTTTAAAGGTGATTTGCTTCATGCTGAAGTTCTTTATAATAGGATTGCTGCTCAGACCACTGCCACAACTAATATCCCGCCTCTCATCAACAAATGAGCTCTGGGCTTCATAAACAGGATGGCGGACCATAATATCTGGCATTGCTTCTACTGGAGCATTAAGAAAAACGGTTTCCAGGCAAAATTGCATCTGATGAACTGGAGCTGTGCACAAACAGGAAGCCTCCTTCCACAGCTGTGTCTAAAAACAATGGCAGCTGCCTAGTCAGTCGATGACTTAACAGACAGCTAAAGAAGGAGACAGACCTCTGGCATCATGACGTTATGTCTGATGATTAAAAACTAAACAAACATGAGTCACACATTTGAAGTTGTAAAACAATTTACTCTTTCCACAAACTTGGTGTCTTATTTGCTTTATATTGCAACAAGGTATTTCTACAATAAATAAATGAATACAATTAAATAAAATAAAAAGATAAAATTAAATAAAAGTTGCCTTGACTTAATTCAAAATACAAAAATAAAATAAAACAAAACCAATTTAAATACATTAATATATTTATATATATATATATATATATATATATATATATAGCAAAAAGGTTTAAATAAAAGTGAAAAAAAATAATAATAATAATGTTATAAAACCAACCAAGTAAAAATGAAATAATATAAATAAATATAATGCAACAATATAATAAATAAAATAAAATATAATATAATATAATAGGATGTTAAAAAAACAATGACTAAATTAATTAAATGACTCAAACCAAGGAGACAGATATTACAGGGATACAGTATTGCATGTGTGCTCTGGGCTAAAAGAGGCCTTGTGTTACAGTACATTTTAACAGTAAGCCTGTGACTTGGAATCCACAAACATAATGCTGGTTTATTTCTCACTGGCTGTGGTAAATAAATAAAGTCAAGGCAATTTAGATCAGATTTCAGTTGTGTCATTCCAAGGACAACAATTTATGAATTCCCAGAGTTCAAGCGTGTCTTTGCAAAATTTGATTCAGATGAAAGTGAGGAATTTGACATGGTCTGGAAGCCATCGGCTCTTACCATTTATTTTGACAGCTGAATATATACGTGTGTTCTTTTCAACCATCTGGCATTTGTGTTAAATTTGCTCGGCCCATTTAATTGCTCGTCCTAATGCTGACAGAGCACATCGGCTTTCACAATGTCAGTTTCTCGTTTATCAATGACCTTGACTTGCCATTGATAAAGTGTTCCCTAAAAAGGTACTGAGCCTTAACTAACGGAGTTTATAGTTTAACAGGTGTGCTGCACCTGAAAAATCACAACGTCTCTTGCATTGCTGGTGTTTGTGAAAACACTATCAACAGTCCAGCAATTCCACAAAATCCCCCACATAGCATTCTTGAATTGTTGTCTAAATTGTCACTCAAATGTTTCTATGGATGAATCTTTCACTGTGTCTATTCTTCTTAATAAGAGGCATGAGACTTTAAGCATGACCAGTGCTGCTGTTTGATTTGACTTCCTGCTAAAAGATGTTATTCCAGCTGTGTACGTGAAGCCGTAATGCACATAAACACTGAAAATCTCTTGTTTTTTCACTACAGGTCTCAGCATATCTAAACGAACTCTGAACACAAACAATTAGCCACTTTAAACAGGAAGACTGATAAGAGAGAAACAACAAATGGAAGCAAGCTGACATCCCAATTTTGGAAAACTTAGACAAACATGGATACACTATTTTTAGAATAGGCCGTAAATTTTAATAATAAAACGGCAGAAAACATTACATATTTTATTAACCCAGCAAACAGATAAAAGTTTTAAGACAAGATATAGATAAAAAAATAACATTTAATTTTTCTCATGTATTTTTATTAGTGCTGTCAAATGATACAAAATAAAAGTTTGTGTTTATATAACGTGTATGTGCAGTGTGTATATTTATTATGTATAAATATACACATACAATATATATTTTGAAAATATATTTACATGTATATACATGAATTGTATATTTTTATATGTTAAATTATATCTAAATATATTTAATATATAAACATATCACTTTTTAAAATATACACATGCATGTGTTTGTGTTTATATGTACATAATAAATATACACGGTATACACACATATAAATTCTGGATGCGATTAATATATATATATATATAATAATATTTAATCATATTTTTGCAGTATCATTTAATATCATTTAACATACTTCTTTTTTTTTTCAATCTGACTTAAAAAAAGAGACTTTAAAATTTGTAAAAAAAAAAAAAATGTATATAAGCTAAATAATGAATAAGGAAATTTATTTAATTTTTGTATAAATTTTGTAATTTTTTTGTACAAAATTTGTTCTTGTGTTATGTAAGTAATGTTTTATGTGAACATTACTGTCTTACGTGAAATGTGTCCCGTTCTTTTAACATCAACTAGACTTCCACCAGGGCAGGTCTCCAAACTTACGAACAGTTCGTTCCAGCCTGGCGTAAACATTTATGCAAACCGTACACATCCTTATCTCCACCCAGACCCAGTATGAGCACTGTACCAGTCCATAACACTTCAATGATAAAGGGAAATCTCTTCCTAATCTAAGTGAGCCTCAGAGCTCTGCTCTTCATCTTGCTCCAGACTCCGAACACAGGCCTGGTCTTTCTCCAGACCAGATTCCATCACCTGGCCTTACGCTGCCTGCAGGCACCTGCTGATGACAGGCCGTCCACCTGCTATCCATAACTAACAAACACCTTATGTCTGCCCTGAGATCTGGCCCGACCCAGCATGCCTTCATGCCTCTGAAGATGCCTGGAATGTTTGAAACTGAGCCTGACGACTTCTCTTTCAGCGGTCACTCCGAAAGGGCAACAGAAGGAGGCTTGGAGAGTGGATTTACTACGCTTTATATTAACAGTAATTTTATTACACTGTATACTAAAAGTAATAATTTTTTTTTATAAAATTATAAAAATGATATAAAAACACACACACACACACACACATATACATATATATATATATATATATATATTAAAGTGTATAAATGTTCTATTTTTTCCAAATATAACACATTCAAAATCTAATGTAATCTAATGTCTGAAAAAGCCGTTTAGTCAAATGGTTGATTTATATGACTGATGCAACTATGTACTGTATATCATTCCAAGAATAAGATTATTCTATATAATTAAGATATTAAATACAATAACATTTCAGCTTCATTGTCCAGTCTTAAACAGCAATGACAGCACTGACCCTAATATAACTTCTCAGGTTAGATGAGGACATTCAGAACGGAGCTCATTCTCATTGCAAGCAAGAATGAAAACAGCTGGCTGGAAGGTCAAGAGGTTGCTTAATAGTGTTTGGTGACAATCAGCACCATCTTTAGCGGGACATCATCACATCATATAATGAAACTGATGAAGATGTGACTCCTTGATTCTTACGTGTCAAAACAAGCACCCTGAGAGCTGGACTCATTATGTGGGCAAGCGAAGGTGTTCGGTGCTGGTATTTACATCACGGTTGAGTCTTGTAAATCATTCTGACACATCCTGAGGCGGTCTACTCCGAGCATAACCTCTGGTTAATGGTTCATGCCCGGCCTCTTAAACCGCAGCAGGGGTACAGGTGAACACACCGCAGGTCTACTGGTGGCCAACCACAATGCTGAAAATAGCCCTGACAATTCTCCAAAAAGGTGAGTAAGCCTTTAAAAACCAAAGACAAATATGTTGTAGGCATGTCAGGTTAGAACAATATTCACATGCAAAGAAAAGAATACCATATGCTGTTGGATGAATGTCCCAAAAAACCTGACATGTCCAGACCACATATACACTAAAAGCAAAGGAAACCTAGGGAATTATAACCTAAGTATATAGAAGACTATTCTACACTGTGACAAGACAAAATTACATTTAAAAGTGTAATAATAAAAAAAGTGTAAAAAGTGTACATGTACTAAGAATGAAATTGAATTAATTTACAAACTATTCTATTATTAAGAGCATTTATTCTCAGATTTTCTCAGCATAAGTTTTTCATAACCTAGCTTTCTGCCCTCGTATACTGTGAATTATTGGCTCTCTGTTGACTCATGTTTAAGTTGCTTTAGACAAAAGCCTACTCTAATTAGTGTAGGTTTTGAGGAGTATACTGAAATCTAAGTCATTGACATGGTTACGTTCGACTGTGTTTTTTCTGTCTCATCCTAATGCCATCTCAGACTATGTCTTCAGGAAGATTAATCAGCTTTTTCAGGAAGTTTTTTGGTTGGCATGTCCATAACACAAAGACTCAATCAGTGTGTGCGCTTTGTGTGGAACAGAAAGAGAAACAAAACAGTTCGAGGGAGTGGATGTGTTTTGCTAACCCTGGAGTGTACAGATGAATATTATATAATGAACGGTTATTGTGTTGTTGCATTCCTCACATGCTTGTGTTAACTAGATTAAACCAAGACCTGTTGCCTTCAGACAGCAGCCCGCATCACGTGTGCTAGAGCTCCACCAATCACAAGAAATAGCGCACCCAAATTTTGAAGTGTTTACATCATTTACCCAGGCTCGTGCTTGTCCAAACCCTGTGTTTTCTCCATGAAACACAAAAGGAGACTTTAGATTGAGCTGTCAAGCTCCAAAAAGAACGCTATATTTCCAGCCTGCTTTGCCATACAATATATTTGTGTTAGGAACAAAGCAAAGTATCATTTGTTCATAATGCATAACTCTTACTTTGGCTGAACTATTCATTTAAATGTCCTCTGAAATGAAGTTTAGGAAATGAAGCTGTAGTTGCGGTGGATAGAAACCTCACTTGAGCACGCTTAACTCAAAAAACACTTGGATCAACGCACTGCATTTTCCACAAGCTCTTTCATGTGCATCCAAGACGGTGGAATATTTGCATTTGGCAACAAAAAAAAAGCACAGAAAGAGAGAAATGCTTCCAAGGAGGCCGGATGATGGATTTGTTTCTTACAAACACACAGCTTTTCACTTCACAAGACAGTAACTGATGGACTGGAGTGGTGTGGATTATTGAGATGTTTTTATCAGCTGTTTGGACCCATTCACTGCAGAGTGATGGAACGCTACATTCTCCATCTGTTCTGATGAAGAAGTAAACTCATCTACATCTTGGTCCTGATGGCAATTTTCAGCAAATCTTCATTTTTATGTATCTATTCTTTAATTAATTTTGAAATTCCTAATCATTGTCATCATCATTACCTCCATCATATAATTCCATGATAATGATATTCACTATATGAACCATTTGTTTTTATTAACTTTGGACTTTTTAAGGCTTTTACAGGCATTTAAATCACAATACAATAAAGTCTGCTATTATTTCTAGGTTTTCCATTATTCTTGACACAGTTCACAAATGGAATTGAGAACCTGTTCAACAATTGGATTGGAAGTTATTTTAGACTTTTTTTCAGTTTTTGCCCAGTCATTTCCTCAAAAAAAGAACACAAAGCAAAAAAAAAAAAAAGCAAGGTCTACTGAGCCATAACAAAAGGTTAATCTCCAATCACAAGACACTTATAAGTAACTAAGGGCAATTACTGAAACCCAACCCAGTTCTAAAACAGTGAGAATCAGGAAGACTGCGCAACATAATTCCCATTCTCCACTACACATAAAACATGATCTCAGTATGATCTACAGCATGATTGTTGACCTTCCAAGGAAGGAACTGGTTATTTGCTATCAGTGAAACATGGCAGGTTGAAACAGGCCAAAGCCATCTGCGTTTAACTCACAAGATACGATGAGTTATTGGCCGAGAAACTCTGCTTTACAAGCAGGTGAGGAGGAGTCCCGACTCATTCCGCTTTAGGAGACAACGACTATTCAGATGAGTTATCCTCATCCCTCGATCCCTCATGCTTCAACAAAAACACAGAGATAGATGAATTTCTGTCTTACACGCATAGATATTGTGTCTAAAATATCTCAATATTACATTTTTACTTACTGAAGTGTTGTATAAGGTCAGTATCACATCTGCCCTCATGCGATCTTGCACTTAGCCTATTGTTCATTTGATATTACAATATGATGTACCGTAAATGAGACCCAAAAATTCAAACACAGACATTTTGCCATATATCTTGAATGTTAGGGACATTCTAACTAGGTTAGATACCGATGAACCGCTCAACACATGAACCGATTCAACAACTGCAATTAGGGTTTTATCAAGCAAGCTACATTTGTACACTATTTTACCGCAGACTGTTTTCTTAAATCCACATTAGGAGAAATGTACATGGAATACCAAAAGAGATCCGTTAGAAAGGATGGATTGAAAAATAAGGAATTTCTGACATCAAGTGAACAGGAAAGAAATTTAAGAGGCAGAGCATGTTATGACATTTTGATGAAAGAATATGAAGTCCTTTGGAATAATGCGCACTGATGAATCTTACAGATTAAGGTCAGGAATGTGTGTTAAAAGAAAAGTAAATAGGGTTATTTTTAATATAATGGGAAAAGGCTTGTATTATGCAATATATATATATATATATATATAAAATGAAAATATACTGTCATTAAAAAAAAAAACACATTTGCTCCCTAGTTTAATTTGTAAATACTCAACATATTTATTTTTATTTATTTATTTAAAGTAGATAAATAAAATAAAGTTAAATTAAGTTGGAAAACAAACAAAAAATATATATATTTTTCTTAGTCTTAAAAAAAAAGAGAAAGAAAAAAGTCCTCAAGTTCAAAGAAGCTAAAAAATTGTCATAAAAACCTAAATTATGGCTGTTTTTTGGCAAACGCCTGAGTTTTAGCCCTGGGTTTAGTGCTGTGTGATGTTGCATATCAGCAGAACGGTGGGGCCGGGGTCTGGGTTTCCTGCCTTTATTTCACTGCCCGGCCCATAAATCAAATGCAAAAGCAAACAAGCGCACAGCAGCTCTGTGCCAGCAACCCCTGAAACAGGCCTGCTTTCTATAAACATTCCTCAGGGAGACCAAGCCCTGATAAGACCTCCACATACTCCTGAAGATCGTGAACCCCGCCTCCGTTTCCCATCAGCACCGCGTAGTACGACCATCAAAATATTTCACATGGTGTTCAGCGGCTCACTGGTTCTCCACCGCTGGAATGTCCTTATGAACAAACACAACATCTAAACCTCATACTAAAGTGGAGCATCTACCCCTGCCCACAATTCAATTTCCACCGTTCCATTTGAAATTATGCATTTGCTGTGTCCCACTGCAAACACTGGTGTAAATATTAATTGTTTATCACTCAAACCCCTCTCTACATTACAGCCAGTCTCATACATCCTCCTTGTTTGTAGTTTTCTATTTGTGTTTATAGTTCTAAACAATCTTCACCTATGCATAAAGGCTAATGTTAACCATTAGAAATAGAATATTAGTAATTTCAACATTCTACAACCTCGAATCCATTAATTAAAATTTTTAATGCCACTTAGGACCAAGAGCATGTTAACTTGAATGCAACAACGGTGTTTAAGAACTTTTTTTGGTAAAAAAAAAAATAAAAAAAATATTTAAAAAATCGAATAAACTTGCTTGGTTAATTTCTAGCCAGTAAATGCACACAGCTAAATATTTCACTCATAATTTGAAAGAAAACTACAGCTTAAAAAAAAGTGATTTTTACTATATATATATATATATATATATATATATATATATATATGTTATGTGTGTGCCAATATTTTTGGCCAAGACTATATATATATATTTACACACACACACACACACACACTGTATATATTTATCTCCATACCCAACTACTTTTAAAAACCTTAATTAATCCATAAAACTGAATAAAAATTTATTTATTTAATTTATTTTCACTGGTGTCTATATAATACTGTTTTAAGTCTGTGGACTAACTTTACCACAGTTATGTTTTGCTTAACTTTGCTTAACATTCAGATCGTGCCTAAAAACACCCCTTACTTGTGGTAAATCAAATCACTGTAATAAAGCAGTTCATAAACAGATCAAAAACCCGACTTGTGAAGAGTTGTTGTTTACTGCAGCTGTTTAAATGCAGCAGCAGCATGGCTCTCTACAGTAAACACTGGTGTAAACGCCAATAAAAGCCCTTTTTAAAATAAATAATTAAAAATGGGGCTTGAAAATACAGTATTTTGAAAAATTAATGCAAGCAGGATGGAGCACAGCTGAATGGAATGTCTCTTAAAATCACTGCACTCATATCAAATGCATGTGCATGAAGATAATTTTAATATCATCCTATCTGAGCATGCGTCCTGAGAACAGTTGGGCCGCCGTAATATCACAACCCATGGTGGCAGTATACATGGAAGAGAAACAAACGCATGATTAATCACTCGTGACGGGACCAGCAGACTGGAGGACTGGCATGTTAGAGTAATTACTGGGGACAATACTGCATACAAGCCACAAAAACTCAACCTCAAAGCTGAAAAACCTCAAACGGGAACAGAAGCGGGCGGCCCGTGTCTCCAACAGTGATGGTGGGTTACGAAAACCAGTTTTTGCAAGAAACAGAGCTACATGATTGCACTGAAATTTAAAAATGCGGCAATAGTTAAGTTGCCATCCAGACATATTTCTGGCAGATCTTCCCATGCTGGTACTCGCGTGCACCACAGACCCTCATCCATACAGGCTTTGGTCTGATTGATTTGGCTCGGCCATTGAATCCAGTGGTAAACTGCTTCTGTGAATTTCCAATCAAACATCCAACTCTACAACGTAGAATTGAATGAACAACCACTGCAGAACAAACAAGACAACATTTCTAGAGAATCTGCAGATTTTACCACACCGGTTTTGGTAGTCTCTGTTAAACACAGCCAGAACACTACACTCCTATAGGCAGCTGAAAGCATTATTAACCAAACGAAGATCTTTACAAACTTATAAATGTCAGAATTGCGTTCCTAACTGCTGATTAGTGGCTGCCATGCTTGCATTCCCTTCTAAAAACTAGGTTTATCGAGGACAAAAATGTCTTGCTAACACACACAATTATGGTTTGTCTAAACGATTGTTTAAAATCATATGTCAGGAATTTTAATAAGTAAATCAATTATAGCCACTGAACATTAGCTCCTCATAAGTGCTTTGAGTTTTATTCACTGCAACCTTTTTTAGCCTGAATAGATGCTTTAGTGTGTAAAAGTGTCCCAAAGACAGGATGTTTTAACTAATTCTGCCTCAAATGACTTCCTGTGGGCCTCTTAGCAGGTCTACAGAGTGCCAAATCTTACTTAGAAATGGGATCCACCCATCTGAGAGCCCCTCTACCGATGTCCTTTCTCTCCAAATGCCTGCTTAAGCAAAAGTAACGCTGGCATAATCCAAGCCAATTCATTAGGGAAGCAGAAATCAAGCCAAAGATACCATTACTGTACATCTTTTACGGCCAACATTATTAATTTAGAGCAAAGGCCAAATCATTTTCAGAAACTGCTTACATTTTATTACATTTATGACCTCTACTTTTGTGGAAGTGATGAAACTGCACTTGCAGTTTTGATAGACTAATACATAATGACCAGGCTTATTAATTTGGCCATTATCAGCATCTGTAGTTTCAGCAATATGCATTTATGAGGAATTTATTTGCAAAAAACATATGATTTTTGATATTAGTTTTTTTATAATGTTATTATGTTTGCATTGTGTTTTATTGTGTCAGTTACCTGTATTTTTAGTTATTTTTTAAAGCGAATCAAAAAACCCAGCTGTAGTTTGGTTTAGTTTGATGGAAAAACATGATTTTGTTTTTGCAAATTAACACTTCATACATATACACTACCATTCAAAAGTTTTAGAACAGTAAGATATTTAATGGTTTTTAAAGATGTTTCTTTTGCTCCTCAAAGCTGCATTTATTAGATTCAAAATATCATGTAATTATATTATACATGTAATATTGTGAAATATTATTTCAATTTAAAAGAACTGTTTTCTGTGTGAATATATTTTAAAATGTAATTTATTCC
>JAUMHI010000049.1:4378331-4408223 GCA_032359435.1 Enteromius unitaeniatus
AAGCATTTATTTAAAATGGATAATAATGTTCAGAACTACTGTTACAGTAGTTTACTGTTTCACTACTGTTCAAAAGTGGGATCAGTACATTTTTATTTTTTATTTTTTGAAAGAAATGAACACTTTCTAACACATGCAGCCTCGATGAGCAGAAGAAACATCTTTAAAAACCATGAAATATCTTACTGTTCTAAAACTTTGGAACGGTAGTGTATAATTAGCATTTTTATAATTTTAATATTCTATTCATATATATATATATTTTTTTTTTTTCTTCATATTTATACTATTATGTAATATATTAATCAATTTAATATTTTTTTATTAAATATCTATTCATAACATATATATATATTTATAGGTATGATATTCTGTTAATATGTTGATATACAATTTGCATTTTTTTACTTTTAATATGATTTTTGTAATATGATTTAGTTTGTTTATATGATTCTATTTTTTGCATTATTAAATTATTTTTATTTATTATTAAATATTTTAAAAAATCTATTTACATTTTTTAGATTATGCATTATGACTGTACAAACAGATAATTTAGTTTAATTCACTAAAAGACGCATATAATAGCAAATATTATCTAATTAATTGCCCTGACCAAAAGCAGATCATGACAAGATTTTATCCATGGCATTATATTGGCACGTCATCAACTTGACTGGTATGACTGGTATCACTATCTAAAACATTGCTGAATTTTCACACTATTTGTATTCAAAGTAACGATGCAGTCAGTTGAAACAAACTCCTTAAGTTAGGTAAGCCTTTAGAGATTATTCATGTATGATGGGATTTCTTATCTTAAGGTTTCGTTTGCAACCGGGCCCTGTGCTTTCTGAATCGTGTGATCCCAATCTCCTGACGGATGCTCCATCAGCCCCAGCATGCTGAACATGCCGCCCGCCAACCTGCAGTAATAAACAATCCCAGAGAGCGGCGGCGCTTTGTTTCCGCAGCGCGAACGCATTCATCCGTTTAAACTGCAGCAGGCTGTGAAGATGCTGCAGGGGTCTTAAATCAACCCCCTCCCAACCGCCCCAGAGCCTCAGTTCTATGCAGGAATGCCGCGGCACGCGTTTCTGCCTCCGTCAGCATCTCCTCCCAACACTTCACAGCCTCCAAACATTTGGCGGACACAGACTTCAACTTGCGAATGCCTAAAAACCTTTTAAAGATCGCTGCTAATTTGCTGTGACCTCGTGAAAAGCGGGGCCCCTATCAAAACAGGTCCATGTTGGTTACATGTTGGCTATCTTGTCAGATTTCATGTTCACTGGCACTCTAATTTAACAACCCTGGAGAATGCGGACATCTTGAATGCATTTGCTCCGGTGCCATTCGAAAACAGTGGCTCTTTTAACACGCTAGTCAACGAGGATATCTGTCTAAAGCTCCTAAAGCCAAATGGAAAAGTAACTAGGTGTGAACGATGGTAGGATAACATAGACATGATCAGGCCCAGACTGCATTTTGTAGGAAAAAACAGGAGAATTAAGCTAAATGGAGCAGAAATGTAATCAAATTAGCCAAAATATATAATAAACAAAAAGGGCAGAGACTAAGTAGATCTTGTAAAGTATTTTTTTGCAATTTTTATTATTATTATTATTATTATTATTATTTAATTACAAATATTTATACACAAAGTTTAAGGTAGCATACGGTATTTTAAGGAGAAGAAAAAACTAAAGAAATAATATATGATAATAAATATTTAGAAAATATATTAAATATAATAAATATTTATATTTAGCAAATACATATTAATGATCAAATTTTTTATTGTTATAAAAATATTCTATTTCAAATAAACACTGAACTTTGTTTTGTTTCCACAAAAATATTATGTTAAACAAATTATTAAATATTACAGAAAATTCATAAAAATTGATTATTAATTAATAATACAATGTTTCTTGTGCTAATAATCATATAAATAAAATAGAAAATATAAATAAAATAGAAAATGTTATAATATTTACGGTTTTATAGTATTTTATTGGTGAGAATGTAAAACCTTTAAAAAATATGTTTAATTTCAACATTTTTATTTATTTTGCATTATCTACATCAGTGGTTGATCTAAAGTGCACAATAGTCAATATACTGTAAATATAAACTAATGATGTAGTGACTGAGCAAATACACAAACTTGCCGAAATCTATATATTTATATTCTGCATTTTTGAGAAAATCTAAAAAAGTCGTTGATAGTCTCGCCATAACTCAAACATCTGCAGTTAGCAGCATGTTACTTGGAAATAAATATTAGTTATCCCTTGATAAGACATCCATACGTAAAGAAGAAGAGTTTGCTGCAAATACACACACACACACACACACACACAAACAAATCAATTCCCATCACCCTAGAGAATAAAGAAAGTTGTTTGGTCATGGTATGAATCTGTGGTAAAGATCTCCAGGTTTGATATGACGAGAGCTAAAACACGGCACAAGAATGTAAACAAGCTTAACAACACCCGAAAAATACTCTCAAATTTACGAGCCAGTTACGAGTCCTGTCATTTACCTCCAAAGCTGTAATTTCCATTTATGCATGTTGCGAATGCTTCTTAACAAGCCCACATGCACAAACCAAACTGCTCTTTTGCATAATCCGCTGGTATATTTGAACATCCACGTTGAATGCTGCTTTCCTAGGAGGAAAAGTGAGTCGATCTCGACATTGGACGGCTGGCCAAACTCTCTAATGGCAGAGATGCAGATTTATTTATCTGGCGGAATCCAAGCCGACACTAAATACATCTTCCAGCCATGAGATCAAATGATCCTTGAACTTCCCTAACAGCCCGTTTTTTTAAATGCACATTTATCACACAGAATTCCACACCGGACAGTGTTAGAGTGCTGAGGATCTGGATTCATCTGTCCCGCTATGTGTAAGTGGGAAATGTTGGAACTGCAGTAACAGAGGAGCTTGAGGAGGCTCTAAATCACAGCCGAAGCCAACAGGAGGAATGCTGAAGAAAACTGCTCAGAGCTCAACCAAGCCGCTACAAACTCTCTTTCGCCGATTACCTGGAGACCAAACAGAGACCATAAAGCACTTTCTCTGCATGTCTTGTTAATATTTGAAACCATTATCACTGTGGAAATCAGCCAACAGTTACCAATAACTACGCCCAGACAGGTAATTTTGCATTTTTGCGAACTACTCCAGGGTGAGTAAATTATAACAGAATTTTCATTTTTGGAAGATGAAACTATTCCTTCAATGTTTTTGTTAAAACAATGACACTTTTTTAGGATTATTTGAAAAACCTTGAAATCTTAAAGCAAATGTCTCTTTTGTACAATTTAAAGAATATTTGCAATTTTTAAATGAAAATTAAAATGTAAATCATACTGACCCCAAACTTTTGAAAGGCAGTTAAATTTGTAATCTGTATTAGTGTGCTGTAAATCTCTACTGTACAGCACCAATATTGGCAAGCATAATACACTTGTATAAGGACATTGATTAATAGAGATGCAATAGGATGTGTATAACTTTGTGAGTCTGCAGAGCTTTCCGTGGAGATTTGCATATTAATACTCTGTGTGGGCCTGCCAATAAGAAACAGAAACTTTCTCTCAAAAGAAAAAAGTCTTCAGCATCAAACAGTTGGCAGCGATCACGGATCAGACAGCTTAGCAGGGAAACTAACAAAATGGTTGGTTAATTAGCCCGTTTGATTGACCGCAAATCTCCTTCTTTCATATTTGAGTCACTGCAGGTTCTTAAGCTCCATCAGCTGATAGTTTTACTGACGTATCGGCATGCAGTGAAACCTGTGTGAAGCTCAATACAGAAGGTCTGCGGCACATGCAAAAATAAACCGACAATGGAGAAAAATGCACACAACTCAAACGGAGTCTGGGGAATAAAACACATTTGTTACGCAGTCATGAGAAACTGAAACCATCTATTTCCCTTCTCGCTATCTCAGGATAATGATAAATACACTGGATGTGTTCACAACAGCGTTATTTCTTTTTCCCCTCAATTTGAGCCAAATTAGCCCAAATTGCATCTGCAAACGTGCCAAAAACACAAAGTGTGCATTCTTTCCCATGGTTGAGGTAGAATAGACGAGAGGGGAACAAACAGAGCTATAAATGTTGCATGGGTGTGCACAGACGGCACGATAACGCTTTACAGCACTAGATCGTCATCAGAGTTTTGCCAACTGAAAATGTGCAATAACCGCCCCAGTACACGACAAATCGCAAGCTTTATTTGACCCCTGATGCCATAAACACATTAGTTGAGTTTGCAGCATCATAAATAACCAAAACTAAAGAGTCTGGTGTTTGACATTTAAGGTCACTGCTTGTCCTGACCTCAGGGTCATCAGGTTACGTCTGGGCAATGGAGAAAACCTGTGAGAGGGTGAAGGTCATTAAAATATGTCCGGGTCACATTTTATCGTAAAATCAAAAAGATGTCAGCATCAAAAGTGATTAATAAAAGGGATTTTATGTCCATAGAAAAGTGTCTACTTTTAAGCTTTTGGAGAATAAAATGTCATATTCTGGTTGAATTAATGTTATATTGTCATTCAGTCTAACACAATATTCATGTAAAAATTATATAATAATTTCAGAATAAACATGCATTATTCTGTACATAATAAAATCTATAAATTTTTTTACTAAAAATCTTTAGTAAATTTGGTAAGTCAAGGAAAAATGTTGATTTATTTTTTACTTAAAATAAAATACAATAAATAAACATTAACCACACAAATCTCTTTACTCCAGGAGTTCAAAATAAAATTAAATAAAAAAATAACATTTACGCAAATAATCTTATTACCGTAATGTGTAAATTCTTATTACTGTAACAATAATCGTTTACTGTATTAAATAATGTTTTTTAAGAAAATCAACAATTTAAAAGCAGATCATCTAATGTATACATTGATTATGAACAAACTACATTATGAATTTAATATATATAAAATGAAAACAAAACAAAATAAAAGTAAATAATAAAAAAATTATATTTTGAATCTTATTTTGAAATATGTTCAGGTTTGGTGGGATGCGTATCTAAAGAAGAGAAAGCCACACGCCGAGGTGCTGGTCTGCGCCATGGGGGGGTGGCTATTGTTCAGCATTTAACAGCAGCTTTGTCATCCTGTCAGCTGCATTTGTTACAGCAGAAAGGGAAGCTCTGAAAACATGCCACTCAGAGACCCGAATCAAAGCTGAGCGTCCTCGATGTGAGACCACAGTGACACTTACACCAGACCGGAGACTCGCTCAAAACACTGACAACTCCAGTTCTCACTCTACGCTCTCAGCAGATCGAAAATATACACAGAAACACATGCAGGCATACGTCCACTAGTAATGCACCAAATTGGCAATCAATAGGCAATGAGCATACAATTAGGCTAATTTAAGCCAAGTAACACACACACACATACCGTATATATACATCTAAACAACAGTGTCATTGTTCTGCTTAAGTTTAATGTTGATTCGATTCAGTTCAATAACAGTTTCAGTGTTGCAAAGTTAGCGTCATTATCCAACTCCGTTCACATTTTGAAGGCTAATAAACTATTTAAGTTAATCACGGAAGCTGTAAATCTTCTTACTATTTAAATGCGATGTTTCCATACACCGAGCTTGGTCTCATGCCAACAAAACCAAACAGCATTACATAATTCAAAGGGCAAATTACTACAGCAAACAGAAAGCTTTTCGGCAAATAATCACTTCAATTTAAGTCTGTTCCTCAATCCAAACAATTGACAACTTCAGAAATCTTGAAACACAGTCATACAGACAATTTTATGCTAATTCTATAGTGCGTTTGGAGGAATTTAAAAGGTACGAAAACATAATCTTCAAAACATCATCAAAGAAAGTCATACCGGCTTGAGGACAAATTCATTTCCAGGTGAACTATTCCTTTCAAATCACTGTGAACCCCAGTCCCGCACTTTTCACAAACCTACAAGAGCTGCTTGACTGTTCTCGTCTCACACGTTCTGCAGTCTGAGCTGGACTTAAACACGTCTGCGAACACTTACTCTCTGTTTTTACACAGAACAAGCAAATAAACCGTCGGAGGCGCACACACGCGCAGCTCAGAGAGCAAATGAGGTTAAAATTCCCCAGATATCCGAGGAGGTTTCCAGTGCCAGCGAGCCGTGTCACCAGCTCCTTACCTGAAACACAGCGGTGGCCATCCTCAACGAGTATATGTGTGTGTGTGTGTTTCAGCCCCAGCGCCGCATTCTCCTCTGAGTTGATAGTATTGCAGGATGGTCCGGTCTGACTCTTCGGGCAGCTCAGCGCACCTCTCTCAAACACACGCTGTAATCCAGCCAGCAGTGAGTGTGTGGATGTGTGCGCAAACACCGCAGCTTTCTTGGCTTCCTGAGAAAGGCTGAAATGTTGACTCACATTCCCTGTTCGCTCTAGCCAAAAAAGAGGATCATAAAAGAGATTCACACTATATATGGCTATGGACAAAGAGAGGAGGTCAGATCCAGACGCAGCACCTACAAACTCAACGAGCGCACGGCACGGAAATCTAGGAAGTCTAGCTGCAGGCTACTGCCATTCCCCTTTCCCTCTCACTTTTTTGCCCTCCCTTTTTTGTTCTCTCTCTCTTTCTCCCGCTCACTGTGAGCATTTATAAAACAGACAGCGCAAAAAATCCTTAGAAAAATACACACAAGGTCCAAAATGAACACTCATCAAGCCCCAAATGCATGAATAAAATGTTTCTTTTAGCAAAATTACACATCAGTAACTTTAAAAGTGTATTTATTAATAATAGCAAGATTTATTTTATTGTATATATAGGCTAGAGAGAGTTGTCACTAACGATTTTTAGTTCGATTAATCTAATGAGTAATTTGTTGATTAATCGACTAATCAAAAACTAATACTTTTCCACAAAAAAAAATCTATATTTTCACTAAATAATATTTTATTAACATTTTATTAAAATAAAATCCAAATTTCTATGATTTATTTTTTTATTTTTTTTTAAGTAAAAGTAAAGTGCAACAAAGCTCATCATAAACTGTCCATTTAGTACTCCTTATCACTGAAATTAAAGATTAAAGTTGATAAAAAACCCCTGAAGCAATATTTGTGATATTAAAATGTAAACTACATTTGAAAATTTGTAATAGAGTGGTATGTCAGTTTCAGTGAATGAAATATAATGAAACTAATTACATTTGAAATGTAAAAATACAAAAAAATGTTGTTTTAAAATATTTTTTTTCTTCATTTCACACAAACATTTTAAAAAGTAGTGTTTAAATATTTTTGTGAAATATTCTGAATCACAATGGAATAACATACAAATATATTGTAAATAAGAAAAAAATGAAAAATACAATTATATATATATATATATATAAGGAAAGGAAAATATTTTCCTTTATTTATATTTTATGGTGGGTTAACTTCTAGGTGGATCTCATGTCCAAGTTATGTCTGCAACGCAAAACAAAATAAAGAAAACACACATATCTGGATTAAAGGAAAAAAAAGCTAAATGTCTGAACCGAAATGAGTGTTGTGGGTTGCACTTTTTGACAGACAAAAGCCTTTCAGTCCTCTCTCTCTTCCCTTCTCTAGTTGTTATCAAGTTCTCAGTTTACAGGTTTAACATGAGTTGACAAGCTCTAAGGCAGGCTGAGTTACGCAGAAGAGCACCCAGCATGAGCCGTGTAACTGTAACGATCTGAAGAACACCGCCGACCCTAACGCTCTCCCAGACCTACTCTGATTTATACAACAAACGACTTCAATCCTCTTTAAAACAGCTAGAGTGCTGGAGCTTCTGAAGGATTCTCGCTGGCTGATGGATTATAGACAAAACAAAACAACACTAGATTTATACAACTGTTCCTGAAGGAAATACCAGTGCAGCAAAGTAGCAAGTCGTAGTTCCTTTATCATTGCCATCACTCTCACTGCTGGATGTGCATGAGAATCAAAACACAGCACAGGTCTACAATTTGTGCAGCGTAAAAGCTAATTATTAAACAAAAGCAAGACAGAAGAGTTCAAACACAATTGTGAGCAAATCCATATGTATGCAAGTAATACATTTTTGGTTTTGTTCTGTAACGATGTTTGGTTTTAAATCAAACCTAAAAAGAGATTTACAAACTTCAAATGATCAAATCTAGAAAGCAAAATATGAATGGAGTGTGCACAATTCAGTGGTTCAAGCTTAAAGTGCCCTTATTATGGAATATTGAAATTCAGTTTGTAAGAGCTCTAAGTGAATGAAAACACTCTGCAAGTTTTAAATCTAAAAGAGCACCCTGTATAAAGTCTCTTAAAATAAACTGTCAACTCTGAATCACTGAAACAAGTCGTTTTTAAAACGAATCCAAAGACGTTTCATGTTGACGTCAACAGGAAACATTAGTATATTGCCGCCACTTGTTAATCTCAATCTAGGCTCATTGGAAATACGTGCGTCTTCATAAATTTCTGCAAAACTGAAAAAATTTACCTATACATACGAATCGCTGCAGTTTCCAGTTGAAATGAACACTGGAGGCAGTAAAACTCCCACAACTTTTATTCCTTTTCACACAAAAATATGATTTACAGGTACAATTTTGAATAATAAAGGCTAATTTTCACACAGTTAGTTGCAGAATGTTATGTTAACATCCTGCACAATTTGAAAACTGTAAAAGTTTTTGATACTTTTGAACGCTGTCGTCACATGCTGTATACAGCTTAATATGTAAGAGTTTTCAAGTTCAGTAGGTTTACTCGGTAGATCACGTGATACAGCATTGCACTTAGGTGGTGAAAAGCACCAGTTCGAATCCTGTATAAAATGGTTCGTAAAAACAACTCAAATCAGCATAAGGAGGTTAAAATAGCATGGCTGCATCAGCAAATACGTTTTTAAATTACTTCTGCATTTGTTAACACTATCAGGTAGGTTTAGGTTTGGATTTGGTGTAGGGGATATTTCCTACATTACGGAACATTAATCTTTAGCGACACTCACTGGATATTTGAATTCTGAATGGCCACAAAACACTGCAATATGTACCTGTAATAACATAATACAAACGTGCCACAGTTATGTATTAAACGCATGTTTTAGCGCTACCCTCTGGACATTAAACTTTGAAACTGCGGCAAACAGTGCAGTAGGGTACATCATTATGGGGTTACACCAGCAGTTCTCAAGTCTGGTCCTCAATGCCTCATCACTCTGCATATTTTAACTAGCAAAAACAAAATATGAACCTTTCATTACTTAAATACATTTTAAAGGAGTCATACAAAGCCAAATTTTCACAAGTTAATATGATTCTTTAGGGTCTTAATGGAAAGTTTGTAATATAGTATGTTTTAAAATTTCTCAAAGATAGTGTAAAAATGCTAATTTTACCCTGTCAAAAACAGCTCTTTAGAAATCACTGTTTTCTATGTACCTCCCCTTTAAATCTTCACGAGTTCCGCCCCTCTTTTCCGAGGCACTCTCAGAGGATCTTTTTTGCTTGTTGCCACATTATTAGGAAAGGCAATTTGCAAATAAAAGACCCACTGCTTCTGTAGGTGAGGCTGGATCATGAATGATAAGAGAGAACATAAACGCATTTCGGGTTGATCAAGGGCACGTTTCCTTCAGAACCAAACTTAACGTTAATCTTCAGTCACTCAGATGTCGGGGTAAATGATTACTGCTATGTTCATTAATACATTCAACAACAAAACACCTCAATCTCTTAGAAGTCTTGCTTGTCTCTCCTTCTCGGTCTGATGACGGCTCACTCAGGGCGGGTCTGAGGTAAGACACCAGTTCAGTCTATGTGACACGCTGCTGTCAATCAACTATTGTGGGAGTGGCCTCTGTCGTTGTGTTGCCTCACAGACATGCATTAGAGAATGGCTTGATTTCAGACAGAGGCAACTTATTTTTATTAAATTAAAATAAACTACTGGTGGATCTTTATCTGTAGGGTGGTTGTGTACACTCCCAACACACATTTCAGTTCAAACAGCTTGTAAAAGTGCATGGGGCACCAGATGACCCCTTTAAAACTTAGTTAAAATAAATCCCAAACAGAATGTCGAATATCCTACCATATATATAAGACTACTAAAGAAAGCAGGCAGGTTATCATCTAACCTCAATAACAGCATGGAATTTAACACTGGCTTCAGGGCTGTTAGAGACCAGACAGAACCCAAGCAATTACTGAGAAGATACTGACAGCTTTAGTGCCATAACCTTCGGCCCTCGGGACAACAAATATACAAATACTTATTTTCAACTCTTTTAGTTTATCTACAACATCTCATTAGGACTAAATCATTTTAATAAAATAGTAATTTATATATAATATTTATTAAATTAGGAACATTTTAAAAATACAAACAAATAAAAAATATTTTTAGTAAGTTAGAACTTTTACTATACTATAATTTGTACGCTACTTTGTTTTGTTTACATTTAATAAGGCACTAATCACTATTTAACTCAATCGACTGTGCAGCTCTACAGCACGTCATTGACGTAAATGACGTAAAATCTTGCAATGTAATTATCCAATTTACATGGAAAAGTTTCTATTATGAACAATCAGCTGACCACTAAAGCAACAAATTGGTTTCTTAAAGGATTATCTGAGCTCTGATGACGAGAGCAGATAACATTATCTGTTTTCTTGAACGGCACAACAACTATTAGAACAACAAGCGTCTCTCTCTGTGTTTCTCTCTTTGAAGTGGGACTGGAGTGAACATGCTCCTATGAAGTCTCTTGAGATTGAAGTACAATACAATGTGTCCTCTGTTGAATGCAATCGGAGGGGTCTGTTCAGATTACACACCCACCCCATGCCCCACACCTCTCACTGACAAACAGCCTCAGAAACCACAGCCAAAACTACATGCATGCTAACTATTATTACCAGGGGGTCAGGGTTTAGCTGGTTAGCTTCTCCCCTGCTGGTACATGCTATAACTGCATCAGTATGTGCTCGAAACAGCATCTATTGACGACTCTTCAAAAAAATAAAACATAAAAAGTAATTAAATAAATAAAAGTTGGTAAAAAACATTATTTTCCCTAAACGGCATATTTAAATTTAATTCAATTATTTTAAATTCAATTTATTAATAATAATAATAATAATAATAAAATAAAAAAGAATAACACAATATAAATAAAATAACATAACATAAAATGAAAAAATAAATAAAAAGTAGATTAAAAAACAAAAACACAATTCAAAATCATTCTTGGCTATATATATATGTTCAGGTATATAAAATGTATTATTATTATTATATGTCATTAACCATTTTCCATTTCATGTTCCAACAATTTGTGTGAAAACTTGCTGTTGCTCCAGGTTAATTCTGAAAAATACAGCTCTTTGTGCTCCTAAAAACACAGACAGCCATTTGTTTGGGCGTGACGTTGTGTAATCGTGCCATCTAATCATCATTTCTGATGCTGGTTTCCATGAAGCTAACAATTGAAGGTCTTTTTTTCTGAGCGCACCATCTTATTGGAAAACATGAGCTGTTTTGTTTGGTGATATCAAAATAATTATACAGAAGATGTCAGCTTCAAAGTGAGATGTCTGTTCGGAGTGTCCCTTACCAGATGTTGGTATGATGTGGGACGCAGAATCCAGCATTAATAACAAGCCTGACGAAGGAGGAGGAGAAGAGGAGAGGGAAAGCACAGCTATCCCATCAAGCTAAATATTGCCCTTGTCCCAAATGCACCACTTGATGTGGACTTTGCTTGTTAGACCTGAACCTTTTGGCATTGCATAATACAAAAAAATAAAAAATAAAAAAAACTTTTTAGGCATTAATTGTATATATTCACATACACACAGGTATATAAACACAATTTATCGTTATTAATTGCATGCAAAATAAAACGTGTGTGTGCGTATTTCTTCTGTATATATATTTATATTCTTATATTTTACATGATATAAAAATATAATTAAAATGTAAACATTTGCATATGTATACACATTGTATACACATATATTATGTAAACATGCTTTTATTTTGAATGTTTTGAATTAATCACATCATTTTATTAGAGTAAACAACATGATCCAAATAAACCAAAATATAAAATACTTTGATTTCAACTTTTCAAGGTTTATTTTAATTAGCTTTACTTGATGTATTGAAATAGCTAAAACTGAAATAAAAAAGTAATAAAAACACAGCCATGTGTATGTGAATAAGATCACTGATACTTCAGCTGAAACACTCAAAACAGGAGATCTAGTTTGAACAATTATGCATGTATATTTGCTTAGAAACAACAACAGAAACACAAACAAAGAATGCAGACCTGTCTTTAAAAAAAAATCCCCTATTAGATGCTGGCATGTTATGAGTCTGACATATATCCTGTGTCCTGGATTTTATTATCTTTAATGATCCTCTCGGTGCTGCCTGTAATAAGCATCGTTATAAGTAACACTCAGGATGGTGTTTAATGTTTGCAGCCAGTGTAAGAGGGAAAAATGCCAGGTCTAGCATGGCACGAGAGCCCAAGTGCTCCCAAAACAAGAACCATTCTTCCAACCAGCAAACTACAGGAGAACATTCCCATGATTCCGAGGAGGAACGTCCTGCTGGAACACGCAGGGGCCAATCAAAGCCCTGCAGAGAGGCAGGTGCGTGAACAAGCAGCCCACCACGCTCATGCTCACATATGGAGTGCAGATTCAACAAAGTGTGAATTCCTCAGGCTCTCTTTAACCTGCGGGTGGTAAGGTAAGAACATCACTACCAATCCTCACGTATGCTAAAGACATGAACTGATGATCATAACCATATAATCATAAGTCAGCACATTTTAGGAACAGCATAAAGTTGTGGCTGCTGGGATTAATAATACATGCATGTATTTAAAGACTGCTTTAAAAGTGAAAAATGAAAAAAAAAGTTTCTTTAGTGTTGCACAGAAGAAAGAAAGCCATAGAAGTTTGGAACCTATAAATAATAAAAGAATGCTAATGAATTATCCCTTTAATGCATTGTTGGTGGAATGGAATGGAATTGTTTTTTATGACTCTCAACAGAGTTTTTGTCCGTGAAGACCAATTCAATGAAGTCACACAATATCAAGTCTACTCACAGTCAGGCTTACCGCAGGAACCCAACACTGCTTAAATCAACAGAATGTACACACATACGTTCATCAAAAACATGCAGACTCACACTCGACATGTCCTCGTATTGAGTTCCTACCAACACAGTCGAGCCAACAAATGCCAAGCAATGGAAATAATCAACAATTACAGCAGGAGAGAATGTTCTGGGTTGGAGCGCAGACATGAACTTTAGTGCTGTGGCACTGCAAGAAAAAGAAATCCTGATGCATGACTGCTAATTTTTAGGTTTAGTAAAAAAGCACTGTGGGCCATCTAAAGCTGTCCAAATTAAGTCCTTAGCAATTGACGTACATTACAAAAAAAAAGTGTACGGTATATTTACGGTAGGAAATTTTTATATTTTCATGGAACATTATCTTTACTTAATATCATATTTTAAGTGCTATGCAGACATGAGATTGATCTTAAACTAATAATATGACTGACTCTGGTCGTGAGGTACTAAATAAACCCTCTCCATTCTCTCTAAATACAACCAGCTTACTGAAGAAAGAGTTTAAAAGGCTTCTTGCACATACCTCACAGCTGACATGCAATAATCCTGAAGGTCTGAACGTTCTGCAGTGTGAACTAAGCTGTAAGGTTTCCAGCTGCAGTGGAGTCAAACACATTTTGATGATTCAGTGAGATCTTGTTCTCTCACACGCTCAGTCGCTCACACTTTATTGCCCTATATGCAAACAAGAGCCAGGCAGATAAAAACGCATAATCAAATAAAGCAGGTTCTGATCAAATGAAGCATTTGGAGTGACCCCTCACAGACAAACATTCGGCTTCAAAACTCACACAAAACTAGAAACTTGCTTTTAGCTGCATGTAGATATTATTAAACAAAAGTGAACATTTTAATCTGATTTCATACACCATGCAACACCTTTTTACATACCTTACTGCATGTTTCAATGCAGGTTTTTTGTTGAACTGTAGATACGGAGCTCCTCGTCTCTTAAGTACATCTCCGTACTCTGTGAGCTACCAAATAAACTTTGAAAATTTTGAAAACCCGTAGATATGAAGCTGTATATATGTGATGCTAACATTTAAAAGCATCAGTTTTCAAATCTCCCATTGTTTTGAGGTCATAACATGATATTCTTGATGTAAATCTTTGACAATTGCCCTATAGTAATCAAAACTCTGTAAATCTGAGTTTTACTTTTTTTTTAAACATTTCATGTCTCCTTAAAATGTGCACCCTGGTACATTTATGCCATTAAAATGAATAGATGGAGTTAAATTGAGAAAGAAGTTTTTCGGTTTTTAAGAATCCCCTTACCCCAGTTTGTACTGTACAATAACAGTGTATTGTTCAGACACACACCCATCTGAACTCCACCCAACTGAGCAACTCCTAATACATACTAATATCCCTCACGGCAGTGCCAATGTCACGATATAGTCTGTTTCTAATGAAACACATAATTTGTGTCTCTCTGCGTTTCCAGCATGTGTCGTTTCTTCTCCTCTTCTGCCTGTTCCTTTAGGGACTAATGGCTCATGCTGCTTCTCACTTGGCCTGCTGTTTACATATTTTCCATACTGTCTTGATTACTCCATCTCAACCAGTTTGGGTGTTGCTATTTGTTTTCCCAACTGTATCTATGCCTGCAGCGCTGAGAATTGAGTAGGAAGAGGCACACATAAATCATAAATGATGAGTAATCCTGCTCCACTGTCAGACAGGGAATGCCCAGACAGACTTGGATTACTTGGCCTTCTTGGATTATGCTGGGATCGTAGACGCAGCCCGTATGAAAACACCAGAACAAATTAACCTCTAGGGCTCATGTGATGTTTAGAAATGTGTAACACCCACAGTGTGTTTAACTTCTCCTTGCATGTCCTCTCAAACAGTGAGCGATGGATTTTGGAGCTAAAATGTGCTTCGTAAAGTATGCTAAAGGTAGCAAAAATAAAAAATGAAAAAAATAACTCATCTGGAACTCATAAATCTCATTTCGGTTCAAAACATGTAGTTGTCTAGTTGATTACTTGGTCATACTGAGATTATAAAATCAAACAAGAGAAATATAGCAATTTGAACTGATTAACAGTTAACACTTTCACATTTGTTATTGCATTAGCTAACAAACTAAGCAATACATTTTGTATTTATTACTACTTATTTATTATTTAATAAATGATAAAATAAACTATTTCAGAAAAAAAAAATCTATTTTATCTATTTTTTTTTTTTTCAATAATAAATAGTGAGAGTGACAGACTCAAAATTATTCTGTCTTTTACTCACCTTTGAAGCATCCTACGTGTATGTGACTTTCTTCTTTCAGACGAATCCAATCGTAGCTACAATAAAAATGGTCCAGACCCCTCCAAGCCATTAAATGTGTTTAAATGGGTGATAGCCATTACACTTTGGAAGACGTGAAATAATGTGTGCTTATTCATAATAAAACGTCCCTTATGTGGCTCTGAGAGGTTAATAAAGTGCTCCTGTATTGAATCCATGCGTTTTTGTACGATAAATATCCATATTTCAAACTTAATAAGCACTTTTCTCTCACGTCTGCTGTCTGTGGAAACCGGAACCAGTCCCGACGGATGATGTGAGACATATGGCCTTACCTGATTAGTGATGAGCGCAGAGAGAGGACAAACAAAAATGCCAGTCATGAATTAGAGGCACAAACCGAGGATTTGTAAAGAAAAATGTAGGAGGATTTCGATTTCAGCCAAGAGGAGACTGGTTTTCCTTAGATAAATTAAGAAAATGTTGTTTCCTTTGAAACTAATCTCCCAGAGGCGCACCTACGACACATACTTCCACCAGGACTGCTTCTGGTTTCCCCAGACAGTAGACGTGAAAGAAAAGTGCTTATTAAGTTTGAAATATGGATATTTATCATACAAAAATGCATGGATTTGCTACAGGAGGACTTTATTTACTCTCCCAAGAGCTATGCGTGGGACATTTTATCATGAATAAGCACACATTATCTTACGTCTTCCGAAGTCTAAGGTCATCACCCATTTAAACCCATTTAAAAGGCTTGGAGGGGAAAATATTTTTATTGTAACTCTGATTGGATTCGTCTAAATGAAGAAAGTCACATACACCTAGGATGCTTCAAAGGTTAGTAAAAGACAGGACCATTTTCATATTTGGGTGAACTTTCTCTTTAAGAGTTGCAGATTAATGTTTCTGCAAAATATTTGTTTAAAACCCCAGGTAATCTGCACAAATTCACTTTCATTATGCAGACAACTCATTCATCATGTCTTGTGACAAAGAGTTGCAAGGGTCGAAGCCTGTGTACCGTCATAATCCCTACATGACGTCTCAAGTTCATATATAGCGCATAACAGATGAGAGAGAGATGAAACACGGTAAGATCACATTCTGTTAAAGCCCAAACTCACCAAGCCCACCTAAAAACACCACGTCTATCCATATGTTTTGTTTGTTGTTTTTTTTTCAGTTGACAACGACTTTTTTGCTTTCAGCTTTTAATACAGTACTCTGCTCTATTTAATAATCCACTCCAGAGAAATGCAGGAAAGCCTGCATATCCCATCTGGACATGTTCATAACTAAACATCTGATATATGATGCAAGCTCTGATGTTTTTTGTCAGCAAGTCAGGTTCACATCACAAAACGTGTCTCCTGAGGTAAATGATCCCGCTGTGTGAGAGAGACGAATCCTCATGAACTCTGAAATGAGACGAACGTCAAGCACAGGCTTAGAAACATCTGGAATAGAAGCTCAGCTGGGTGACTGCAGCTAGAGACCTACCAAACATTCATGACTTACTGTAATTGCCAAATTCATGAGAGATTAAAATTTGTGTGATATACTTAAATAATTGTTGAAAAAACATAACCACTATATAAACTGTGTGACCTATGACTTTTAATTTAACCAAACATTGCATTAGTCAAGTAATTGTGACTTGCATGATATTCTCACTCTGAACGGCCACTATCATCACCTCTCTGACTTTAATCTTGTTCAGTTTCACTCTGTTAATCCCCGAAAATTGTATTCCTGTCCCAAAGGGCACATGGGAGTTCACTTCCTTCAAGACATTTCCCTCATCAACAGTATTGAACATCAAATGCTTCAATCTGTCATTGACTTCAAAATCTGTTTACCTTCCATAATCAGAGTCACAAAGGCTTCTTGTTGTGCAAGATCAGAACATCAGAAGAGACCTGGATGTGAACAGCTCAATTATAGTCGAAGGGCACACCCTAAAAGCAAGAAGCCCGTGTGAAGGCATTGTTTTCAGCAGAAGAAGGCTGGAGCCACTCTGCAGGGCTTGAGGACGTGCAAAACTGAGAAATACAGACGAGAATCAAAGGCTGGGAGCTGAGCCAGAGAGGAGGGACTCGAGAGCGAGCAAAAGGAAAGCAGTGGAGTCTCAGGGATGAAGCTAATGGTCAAAAACCCTTTCGCTTTGCCCTCTGTGTCTGAAAAACCTTAAGAACATCTTGAAGAACATCCTGGCAACCACCCAGCACACACTAGTAATCGCAGCAGCAAGTTTTGTACAGGCAAACACCACTCACATTTTTCATAAAACGTAAGTCATTATTATTTTGGACTGCACTCAAGAGAAATAAACCTTTTAAAATATAATGACTATGTCCCAAAAAGTAGAAGGGCTCAATTTAGTCATTTATGAAAGTGGGGGTCATGTCCTTCACAATTATAATGCCTGCTACGCCCTGCCAAGCTCATCTCCATGCCAAACCAAGAGTAGAATCAAGAGCAGCACCCCACAGCTCTATACAACCACTTCACCCAAAACTTCTCTATTACATACCAGACATAAATCATCCTTAATGACAAACTAGTCTCTCTGAAGTAAGTCCCCAGAACGGGAGACAGACCATTGGATATGAAATGATGCTGAAAGGCCCTGCCAGGGTGCAGCTTGCAACCCTTCTGTGCTTGCATATGAAGCGATGGACTGCGCTGTAGTGGCATAAGCTGACTAGGGGTAAGAAATGGCAAACCACTTCTAAAATAAAGCTTGCTGCAGGACCGTATCCAAATGAGGCATGACACTCCGCGGCTTACTACATAGCCACAGGCTCATATAGCAGCTAGATAAAAACACAGCTAGAAAATACTCAGTGTGTGTTCAGAATTAACAAAGCCATAGTAATAATTGTGTTACAGAATAAGACTAGGCGGTATAATAATTTTAGCAGAATTTGCTAATTACCAACACTGAACTCCATAGGAATCATCCTGCAATCATTACAAAGCCTAATGTGAGAAATAAGCATAGTAAAAAGCTTGCACAAAAGCACTATGCTTACCTGGTACTGGAGAGTTTGTAGAACGATATTTAAATGATGATAAAAGTCCTATTCTTTAATTTCCGAATGCGTGGCAGTCTATTTTGGAACTAAACAACTGCTTTAGCCATGCAGTAAAATGTTATGAGGAGGAGAGTTTGCGTACAGGAGATCCTGCTGCTCAGAAGCCCAGAACACACACTTCCTTTCAACCACACCTCAATCATGAGCATATTGTATATTTTTACTTTTAGCAGAAAAACATATACAAACTCATATAAATACATAAAGTTTTGTAATCTCAACTCTATACTGATATTATATATGCATATATATGTAGACACACATATTATATGCATAAGTAAATAATAAGAAAAAGACAAATGAACCACATACTGTACATACTGTAAGGTTGTGCACTATTCAGAACGGAATTGGGAATTCACTTTAAATTCTTGATTTTTAATTGAACTTAACAGGATTCAGAACTGCAACTTGTATTTGAATTAACAAATAAAATGTACACAATTACACGTTTTACTGGAAAAGCAAATCTAGGGATGCAACAGTACAAGTTCCTTTCAGAAACGATCTGATCTGATTTTGTAAAGTAATCACAGAAACTGGGCCTCGTTTTAACTTAAGCTGGTAATAACAACCTAACTGTTTTGTCTTTGGTTTATTAATCATGCTTAAAAATCCAATCACTAGCTTTGTTATAATGGATGCCCCAGCTGAAAGCCACAAAACAATGGATAGCTGTGCAGCAAGGGGAGAGATGATGAGAAATCATTGCGGTCAGTGTACTTTGCTTAAACATATCAAGGACACGAGTCACAAATCTGGCAATGCACCTGCTAAATAAGCAAGAGGAACTCATCCATGTAGAGCTGTGCAGCTCAGTCAGGAACCATATGGGCTTCACACCAGTGTTCAACGGATAGGGTGGAGCACTGCTTTTCCTGTTCAAAGGGGAAATACCCCGGACCAGATCCTCAGGACCAAACCCAGGTTTAGTCACTCAGTGTACTTGGCTATTAGGGGATGCAGATTTTGGAAGGGGACCCATCATTGTTCTGTCCGTACATAGTTCCTCTATTTGTCCTCAATTGAGACCTTTACATCTTTAAAAGCTCTGTAGGGGCAGCACAGTGAGAACTAGAAGTCGTTTGAGGTGGAAAAACAGCCAAATCCAGGAAGCCATTGGCTTCTATCACAACTCCAGCCCATCTGACCAATTCAGGAGCAAAATTGCACTCCTCGAGTGGCTAAAAAAATAAACACAGTACGGTTATAAGTCTCTTGCTAGCAGCCGGTCAGTCCTCCAGCTGAAAGCAAGAAACATTGAGCTGAGGAAATGAGGTGAAACGTCGTAAAAGACAATGCTGTGTTTTTAGAGTCTCACGCCAGGACTAATAATGTGCTATGATCTTAAAAGGTTATTTAAAAAAGCGGGAAAGAAAAAGAATGTTTAGCTGTTTAAGAAAAAGGTGATTTATGGTGGTCAGAGTTAGTCCATTTTCTTACATTGACTCCCTAGGAGCTGAACTAAACATTACTCACGCTCTTCCCTTCCAGGAAAGGTTTTAACCCAAAACTCAACGAACATATGAAAAGCATTGTCTGCATAAAAGTAGACAATGTATTTTGCCAGTGCATCGTAACACTCACTGCTGTTGTGCTAACAACCAGAATACTCAAGTGGGATTTGTCAAAAGGTGCACTTACTTTTTCCAGCATGATTACTCTGTTAACTCTGAAAGCGCCTGTTTTTTTTTTTTTTTAATAGCCTGTTTTACTTTTGCTTTGTTTGCTTCTCTCTTTCACTCACTTTTCTTCGCTGTTAAATAGCCTAGTTTAAAAAAAGAACCGTGCGCATTTTACTTTCACTTTTAAATTAGCGTCAATTCGACATCAAATGCTTAAATCCAATTCAAGCAACAACAACGCATAACATAGAACTTTTATTAACAAATCGAATAAAAATACACAATGCTACCTATAAAATAAAATAAAAATAAATAAATAACTTGCACAAAGTTTAAATAGTTAAAAAAAAAATTACAGTAAATAAACAAAAAGGAACAAATAATTATGAAACTTATAACATTAACAAAACGAATAAGAAAATAAGGAGGCATGGACGACATACACCTTGATGTCAAAATAATGAAAATACAGTTTCAATAAAACAAAAATCAGCAGAAATCATGGAACCAAATAAATAAGAAACTAATGTTTTGTTGTTGTTTTTTAACTTCCATTATCGTTTAGATTGATGGTAAGTCAACAGGCTTTTCAAAATCAAAAATATTTTAACAGGTGCTTTTGCGTTTTGTTTTGAAACTTCTAAATCGTTGTCTTGTCTTTTTCACCTCACTCTTCTTGTCCATCAGCTCGACTCACTTTTCTCACATGATAAATGCAATCTGATCAGTAGGGAATGTTGTTCGTTTGATGTGCTGCATTAAGCAGCCATGTTCAGTTTTTAATTGTCCGTAACCTGTGTTGGGGCTTAATACCGCTATCACCGCCAACACCGACTATCACAGCAAGCCTACTGCTCACCACAATTACCTTCAAAATGCTACTTCACAATAAAAGTAGTTGATCTGAAAGATACAACTGACTGTATATTCTTAAAAACAAAGATTTTAAAAGGTTTCAAAATGATTTTACAACTATGGCATGGAAGAACATTGTAGGGTTTCCCAAAAGAACGCTTCAGCGAACAGTTCTTAAAAGAACCACTTTTCTTAGCGTGAAGAACATTTTCTTAAATCTAAAAAAATCCACCACTATATAAAGAACATTTTGCGAATGGAAAGATTCCCATGGGTGTTCAAGGTTCTACATGGAACCATATATGCCAATAAAGAACCTTTTTTTTTTTTTTTTAAATGGCCAACTGCTTGTCCATATACATGTTATTAACATGAAGCCATGATTTAGCTGTGTGTGTGTTCAAAGACATTCAGGGTAAGTGGGAGAGAAAGACATTTGAGATTCTATAAATAGTATTCAAGGGATCTGGAAAGACCAGCTGGAACACAAACAACGACATCAGAGCATAGACATTCTATAGCCTTCATGTATTACCAAATACGGATGTATGGTTCAATAGACTAAAATGACTAATGGCTTTATCTCCTGGTCGGTACAAAGGCAATCTAGGGTATTTGCAGCTGCAGCTCCATAGGTTGAGTAGGAAGTTTTTCTTACACATAGTGATCATATTTCTCATTGCCAATGTAAACAAGCATTTCAGGGGCCCAAGTTAAAGCTGAAGTGTATATTTTTCTAAAGAAAACTTTCTCCTATTTGAATCTTTTAAGTGAAAAAAAAATAATTCTTGTTCACTTCTATGCAATGACAATGCTTTCTCATTTGAATTTCATAACCGCGTTCTACCTTCAAAGACAAATTGCATTTGGGCTGTGGAGGAACAGTTCATTAGTTGGACCTAATTGACAAACATGCCCCTTCATGAGTCTATTTGTCTGAATGAGAAGCTTGCAAAAATGTAATCCATTTTGTTGGTGAAGTATTTCAAAAGAATAAAGTTTAGAATAAAGTTAGAATAAATTAGAATATTAGTTTTGTGAATGATTTATGACTCATAGGACAAGAAATCTGCAGACACGATAACTAAATTACAGTGAACCAATTTGAAAGATTTGAGACACTGAACAAAGTTGATTGAATGAATTAATGACTTAACAAATCTTATCAAGTTCTTATTAACTGATTCAATGGTGAATGAATGGTTTGAATAATCAAAAAAACAAAACAAAAAAAAACTCAAATCATATTAGTGAACTGATTCAAAGGATTGAACTCACTGAAATGAACTAAAATGAAAAATATTTAATTGATTTCAATTATTTTAATCAGAAAGTAAACATTTCACCTTAAAGTAATGTTTCAGAATACACAATAAAGCCACATCTGACATCTTTGACTAGGTTTTCTCACACCTTTTAACTCACACTGATTTCCTCTGGCATTTCCAGTAATTGCCCTCCTCAGCATGCTGACTCTCTCAGCAGTGAACTGGCACCGTACACACGTGCTCACCAATGGGGTCTCACATTAGCTCTCTTACAGCTCATGGCTGGCCTTTGAGTCTAATGATTCATTTACTCTCCCACTTAACCTCACTTGCCTATATTTACAATCACCCAGAGACTGTAACTTCATTTTCCAGCCTTTGGAATTCAAATCAAGTCCAGTCTCGCGGACGTGCCTAAACTCGTCCAAGCCTGTGTGCAATGAACCCGCTGTGAACCGCTGCAGTCGTTTCCGACCCCTTGTGAAACCAGGCTAAGCTGTCGACAGAAATGAGCAATCGTAACGAGAGAAGAAGAGACCTTGGAGAAGGTGAATATGTTGTGATTGGAGCTGTCTGACCTGCACAACCTTCTGTTATCTAAGACACATTTACGAGTCTTTTTTCAGGCTGAAATTTGTCCCAGCTCTTTTACCTGCCAAAAGACTCAAGTATTTTGATCTACTTTTCAGGTAAAAACATCTAAGACACATTAACATGAGACGCAACACAGAATAAAGTTGCATTTTGAGTGTATTTTGTATTACTGCAACTGTTAGATAAAGTATAAAAAAAAAACCTAGAAAAATAATAATAATAATTCCTAATATTCTAAGCAATGTTGTTTCTCAAGTAAATTTATCTTGAATTGTTTTACTGGAAAAAAAGACAAAAAAACATGTTTTACTAAACATCAATGTTTCTTGTCAACATTGTAGTCATTATGTGTATTTTAGGTGGATGTTTCTTTAGCATGTGTCTGTTCGCAATGTCATATTTGTGTTCATGTGCCATTTGTCTGGTTTCTTCCAACATTTCTCAGAGCAGAGCCAGATCGCCGCCAAGTCTGGACAGTGCAAATGGTCTGAGCATTTGTTTTTTGTGGCAGAGGTTAGACAGCAGCCACATCTTATCTAAATACGGACGTGGAGATTTATGGAATAGCATGTCGGTGTGGAAAATGTCCATCTGACAAAGGCTTGATTTATATAAATTGCTTGAATTTGTATTGAGATGTCAACATGAAATTAAAACTGACCCCATTCATTTTTATAATGCACTATCCTAGACTTACTGGGACAATGTGCTGCTCCTTATTTTTTCAAAAGTCAATCCAAGTACAATCTTTAATAAAAAAAAATAAAAAATATTTTGACTCAGTACACGTGGTCTAACGTGGATGTACATTGGGAGCGTAAGTGGTGAATAAAATAAAATAGCACATTGGGGCTTGATAAGAAAATAAAATAAAATAAACATTTTAAAAAGTACAAACATTTTATTTACAGTTTCAGAAGATTGGCTTCTTTACTTTGCAGGATCCTTTTTGCACTTCATACAGCTTTTTACATTGACTTTTAAGTGATTCCTGTAATAAAATCGGGAGTAATCCAAAGGCCAGCTCTGCATCACTCACTGTCATTTTCATCTTTTATCTAATGACAGGAAACGAATTGCATCCATTCTTGGATGATTTGGTCGGAAATTCCTCAGTGATTCTGGCGAGGGAAGTTGTTACATGTCTTTAAACAGATCTGGGGCATTTTTTGAGCCTTAATCGCAGTTTAATCAAGGGAGCTTCAGGGTGTCATAGCTGTCCTCCCAAATCAGACGTAATCCATCAAACAAAAAGTCCCGTCCTGTTGTTTTTTATTTTTTTCCTTGATAATCTCAAAAAGAACACATCCCTGCAAGTCCCCCCAAATGGTCAAGTGTTGCTGAATGGCCGTGATCTGCAAAGCAAACTCAGAGCTCAAAAAAAAAAAAAAAAAAAAAGAAAAACACGCACCCCTTCGCACCTCTGGAATTTCCTGTGGGTGCAAAAAAGTGGCACAGCAGGACTAGCTGCCCGACACAAATACACATACACATTACCAATATACACAATAATAGCTGCCATATGGAGCTCAGAGATGATGGAGAGGAGTAATCAGCGGCTCTGTACCAAAACCTAGTGAGCTGCCTAAATAGGCTGCACCTCTTAAGCATAATCGTTCCAGAAGTGTTTTGTTTTTACAGCGATGCCATACAGTAGAAGAACCATTTTTGGGTCTCTAAAAAATCTTTCAGTGAACAGTTCTTAAAATGAGTACCTTTTTTCACTCTTAAAACACCATTCAAAACAGGACTATCATACAAGAAAGGTTGAGGAGCTTAATTTTGGGGAGGGTATTCTAGAACAAGGAACGAGTCAGCCAAGCCAAACATGTCCTGGGACAGCATGCAGTTGTTGTTTTTTTTTTTAAAGTACGCCGATACCCTTCCTCTACCAGAGGGGCTACTATCAGGAAAAAAATGTCCTTTGTGATAAGCTTTGTTTGGTTTCCAGACAGAAATGTGATGGTGGATTTGACAAAAGGAGCCTAACCTGTACAAGCAGACAAAACCATTTAGGGAAGTTCTGAAGGCTCACAACCTGTTCTCAGTCTCTCACAACACAATTTCAGTGTTGCAAACATTTATTTTTAAGCAAAAAAAATTTTGAGTGTCTGACATGACAAATCAAGCATGCTTTGTTGCTTACCTTAACTTCACACTTCCTGTGGCAGGCTAACCGGCAAACTGCAAAGAAAAACAACAACCCAT
This sequence comes from Enteromius unitaeniatus, assembly GCA_032359435.1. Taxonomy (NCBI): domain Eukaryota; kingdom Metazoa; phylum Chordata; class Actinopteri; order Cypriniformes; family Cyprinidae; genus Enteromius; species Enteromius unitaeniatus. The sequence continues at coordinate 4,403,439 of JAUMHI010000049.1, forward strand.
TATTTTTTTCCTTTAAAAAATTAATTGTGCATTTAAAAAACTTTGTTAACTTAGGGGTGTAAGTAGCATTTAAGTAATTTGTGGACTTTCTTCTAAAAAAATTAAAAATAAAAAACAATACTTTTTAAATATTGTAAATATATTTTCTTCTGTATGTTTACCATTACCAAAAGGCGTAACCAGGATGTAAGCACACATTGTGGAATTGGGAAGAAAACAAAAACAAAACATTCACTTCAAGATGTTTTCTTTTAACACGTTCTTCCTCATCTTTTTGTACTGCAGAACTTGTTTACTCTCTGACAAATAACATTTGCCATTAGAAACTTCACATTACACAGCACCCTTTACACGTTTGCCACAGTGGTTGAGCTCAGGCAGGGCCACAACAACCCAAGACATTAAGGAGGAAGTGTTGCCCACAAGATCATTCAGATTAGTGGTTGATCATTACGGGTTTTCAATGAACATCATCTTTGATTCATGTGAAATGGAGGAAAAGCTTTCAGACGTTTATGACTGATATAAAACTGCTCAAAGTTGCCAAAACCAGTTTTTCTGTTTATGTGATCATTTCTGGACAGAGTCATAGACCACCAGTGAAGAAAACTGGGCTAGACTGAGCTATTCTTCAGCACATATTTGCAATAAACAGTCTAGTGCATTTACAACTGTTAACATTGTGGTCTTGTATTGTCAGATCTCATGATAATTCACTGATATGTAAACTTTAGCTTGCTAAATTCGCACTCTGACAATTTATCCAACAAAATAAAATTTGTTTTTTTCCTCAGAAGGTTTGAAAACATGTTGTTTTGGAGATTTTATATCAGACCCTGATTGTAATACCAAATTTTGGTAAATTACAGAACCAATTATCTTCTGTCTATATTATTTGGATCTGGTTTGGGAACTAGCTGCTGGCATATAACCTCATTTTAAAATTAAATAAAAAATTACATTTGAAAGAATAATAAAAAATAAAATGCAATAAGTAATCTTCAAAAAGCATTAATAAAATGTATTTGTATGAATAGAATTTAAGTAAAATAAGCATACAATTATGGAAAGATTATTTGCACTTTAGCAGCATATTCGAAATCAATCAGTATGATTCAACGAAAATAAATCTGTACTCAATTAAATGTTTGTTACTTAAACGTCATTTAGAAAACAGATCCAGTTAAAATTGCTTGACAGATTCACAGAGAATCTGTGGGCCCAGAGAACATAAAGAACCTCCTATCCCAGACCATTCCAATCCACCTCATACAGGTACAGCACACTTCAGCAAACAGTGGCCCAAACGCTCCTGCTCTTCTTAAACAGAGCACAGTCTGTTCTCCATGTCTGACCTGCCATACCACAGAGAGGGGCGGAGCCTCAACAACAGAGGGTCTACACACAACCAGGGTTTTTTTAGTCACTGAGGTGATGAAATATCTCCAAAGGCACACCTAATCTCTCTCAAACTACCCTAATGGCAGACAGAGACAACTACAACTTTTTAAAACATGGTGAGCTGTCTTGTTGCATACTGTCGTGTCTACATAGGGAATGAGAACTTCCATTGCTGTAGTCTGATTTGTGCTAACACAGCGCAAAACAACAACAAAAACTTAGTCGGTTTAGTCTTATTTTTACAGAAGTAGTTTCTGTCAGTCAGAGAAATTCTGAATTGTGAGATAAAGGCAAAAAGAGCCAGGACTAGGCCTTAGTTAAATTAAGATATTTAAGCAACCTTTAAAAAACGCCTTTAGAAGAAAACATTACAGGTGTGCATGTTGACAAAGAACAGTGACACTGACATTTCAAAGCAAGACCTTTTCAGTTTAAACAGCGTAAACAAGACTTTCAATTCTGACTTATCTCACAATTTAAAAAAATAAAAAATAAGTCAGAATTGATAACCTTAAAGGGTTTGGTTTATGATGTTAAAACAATTAAAATCTTTTAAATATCTGAACTGCAATTAAAATCATTATCGATGCATATTCTTGTACTGTATCATACTGTCTTACACAATATTGCAGTTCAAATTTCTGTTGATCTAAAGATGGGGTCGGGGGTCAGATATTTTGCAGAACAAGACAGACATTAAGAACTTGTTTTGCAGTTCATAAGTGAACGATTTAGGATATTCTTGGAACAAAAATGTTTTCTTAATTAATATTTTTGTGTTATTCAAATATTTGAGCAGCAAAACTGTACAAGACATCAAACTGTCCAATCTTGCTGCCTAGTTTCTAAAGTCAGTGTTACAAGCTAGGCAGTCTGGGGAACATGCCCTCATGGCCTTATAATGCTCCCTATGTAGGCAGCTTACTATGTTTTAGAATAGAGCCCATCTTCCTCCTTCCACCCTGTATTACCCTCTTTTAAAATTCAGGTCACAGCATGAAAACACAGAACTGGAGGCTACTACTACTAACAAATTCTTTCAATCTCAGATGATTCCTTTAAGAGTGAGAGTCTAAAAGTGCTTTGGGAAAATCCAGAATTTCAAAGAGTTTAAAAGTATGTGCTTATTCTGGAGAAGACTGTACCTTATGTAATATTGCCTTTTTCCTGTCTTGGTTCACATTTTTCTGTGCATACGTTATATCTGCAGTGTTTATTTTGTTAACTCATTGATTTAGTCTTTGAGAAAAGTAGGGAATGTCTCAATAGGGTAAAATTGACCATGGGAGCCTTTCAGGAGTCGCAGAAAAATAAAACTGTATTTTGGCTTCAGGTCCACATACTTATTGGCTTTTTCATTTCAGAATATTTTCATTAGCATGCGATCCTCCTGTTAGGGAGTGTGTCGGATGTGAGACAGTTTAAAGAACTGATGAGTGTTTCATTCTGGTGTGGCTTAGTGGTTGAAAAGCGGGACTAGCTATGCAAAAAGGTTGCAGGTTATGCATTTGGCAGACGCTTTTATCTAAAGTGACTCGCAAGGTGTGCATTCATCACTTTGTCAGGTTGCGTGCTCCCTGGGAATCGAACCCACGACCTTGGCATCGTTAGTGCCATGCTCTAATAGTTACAGAGAGCTACAGGAACATCTACCCCAGAAAAAGGTGATTCATGAGCTGCCATCATTGAGAACAAAGCACTTAACCCAGGATTGCTCCAGTGCACTGTACCTGTAAAACAAAGTAAAAAAGCAAAAAGAGGACAATCTTTACAGTGATTTTGCATGCGTTCATCTGTAATGCACCACCATGAGTGGCATGATGATATAATAAAAGCCACCAATGGTGAATAATTGAAATGCATAAATAAATAAATAAGCTTAAAAACCAAAATGGACACTGAGATATTCTAAAGCATTCAGATATCTTTAGAAAGTCATTTAATCAATCACAAATAATTCTAAACGTCATGTATAACAATACTCTAAAATTTAAATTTTGACGTAGAAAGACTAGAATAGTATTTACTTGTACTTACTCCAATAATCTTTTACAATTAAAATAAAAGTATACATATGTTTACAAGCAGTACTATATATATATATATATATATATACACACACTATTCTGAGTGTGTATAAAATACTATACTTAACACTTCTAAACCAACACACTGAACAAACGTGCCCCATGTGGGCTTCCCAGCACGTTTCTGCGCACATGAGCCCTGAATAAAAGATCAGGACTACCATATTGGGTGTGAAAGTGCATTGTGGGGACCGTCGGTGGATTTGCCTTGTTAGGAAGTCAGGTCTTCGTGTATAAACACTGAGAAAGGCAAGAGAGAGAGAGGTGGAGGGTGTGTGAAAGAGATGTAGGGAGAAAAAGAGGATTAGGAGGGGGCTGCTTAATATCTGACACAAGGACTTAAGAATGTTCAGAAAGAGAGAGAGGAGGAGGAGGAGCGGGGTTGGCATTTCCCATGCTGGCCTTTTGTAATGAGCAGCGGTCCCAGAGGACCGGGCCGTGCCGGGTTACACAGAGAGCACAATCACAGAGCCTGACCACGAGTTTCCTCACACACAAACACACTGGACAGCACTCGAGCAAACACACACACATGGACAACTTCAACATGCTACGGTCATTCTCTCAAACTGAATGGGTCCCCTGAGTGCTGCAGAGCCAAATGAGGGTTTAGTGTTTTGCACACTCAGCACTTACAACGGAACAAATGTCAAACCCTGGCAATTTTGCTATACTGTGGCAGATCACTGCTTTAAGTTATGCACACTTGAGAGAGACAAAAACGTATAGAGTGTTGAGAACATTTAGAAAATATCTGATTTTTTTTATTGTTTTATAACAAAGGGCTATGGGGCCACAGTGTTCTTCAAAAATCAATGTTCTTGATTTTTGCTGATTTTCAATTTTGGGTTAACCATCTCTTAAAGATGTGGAAATGTTAATTAGTACAAAGTAACACCATATTAAGTAAAAAACAAAACAAAACAAAAAACATGATGGTTGGGTGAATGGGTGGATTGGTGGATGGATGGATGGATGGATGGATGGAGAGAGTAGTGGATGGATGGGTGGCTAGAGGGATTGGTGGATGGGTGAATTGCTGTATGGATGGAGGGAGGGAGGGAGTGAGAGAGGGGTGGATGGATGGGTGGATTGGTGGATGGATAGATGGATAGAGGGATGAGGGATGAGGGATGAATGGATGGATGGATGGATGGATTGGTGGATGGGTGGCTAGAGGGATTGGTGGATGGGTGATGTGGTGTATGAGGGAGGGGTGTATGGAGGGATTGGTGGATTGGAAGATGGATAGGTGGATGGGTGGGTGGATGGGTAAATGGGGGGAAGGAGGGAGGGA
>JAUMHI010000049.1:4408323-4430073 GCA_032359435.1 Enteromius unitaeniatus
GGGGGGAGGGAGGGAGAGCTGGGTGGGTGGATGGATGAATGGATGTACGGAGGGATGGAGGCAGGGATGGATGGATGGATGGATGGATGGACAGATGGATAGAGAGATTGGTGGATGGGTTAATTGGTGTATGCAGGGAGGGGTGGGTGGATTGGTAGATGGATGGAGGCAGTGAGGGAGGGAGGGATGGACGGATGGATGTAGGGAGGGAGGGAGGGACGGTTGGAAGCTATAAGGGAGGGAGGGATGTATGGAGGGAGGGACAGAAGGAGAGATCAAGGGAGGGACAGATGTAGAGATGGATGGAGGGAGGGAGGAACAGATGGAGAGATCAAGGGAGGGAGGGAAGAATAGATATTTTAAGACAAAAAAAAAATGCTCCAAATAATAATAAAACAGAAAATATCATCTGTGATGTCACTGCCTGGACCCTCCAACAATACGCTCTACCATAAAAGCTATATAATATAAACCACCTGTTCTTTCATTTTTCATCAAAAATACAAATCTTTTGATCATAATTGCCAACACAAGCACCACATACACTGTTCTACAGTTAAATCACAAGGCATTCCTCAGTTAACTGACAACAGCATACACAAACACTAAGGTACATATTGAACTGTGTGCAGTTTTCTACACTGTACACTTATTTTGGGAACTTCTGTGCATTATGATTAATAACTACTGTATGTTCACTGTATGCTTTCATTCCTGTAACGTATCAAGTGGTCATGCGAGGAGCATTTCACAGACAAACATCACATTCTAAGCACACAGACCCTCACAACAGACACACACAAAATACTATGTCCATGAAAAGCCTCAGTGACACCCATAAGAAGCTTCTTATAGTTGTGACGTGTCTGTGTGAGAAAGTGAGAAAAATCCATGTATTATGCAATCCCTCCATTTAACCTCTATATACATTTTTTGCACTCTATATGAACCGTTCTGTCCATTCAGAAGACTATCTACTTCTAAGTGTGATTTTAGGTGTTAACTAAGAACCCCCCCCCCATGCAGCTGTTAAGCTTTAATATCCTGTATGGACTATTTCCCACAATTCCCTCTGATGCTCATCTGGTGTAGATTCCGATCTTTTCTCCAAGTCTAACTCCACTGCAGTACTGAATCAACATGCTTTCTCAGAGCCGTGCTCATGCGCCTGGGAACGCTGGATAAATCACTGCTACATTTGTTGAAACAGCTGCTGAATTCAACGCACATTACAGTGGATCACAGCGCTTATGTAATAGTATAAGAAATTAACAGCATACAGTGGTCACTCCTCAAAGTGTGTGAAGTTTTGGTCTTTTTTTTTCTGAAAATCAGAGTGTGTTGTGGTTGGTGGGCTCTTTTCTGTAAAACTGTGAACATTACAAAAATAGGATCTCTACTTGTATATTCTTGCACTGTCTCCTAGTGGCAAAAACGAATACTGCATGAGTTTATCTGCAAACAGATGCACAGAAAGAGCTTGTGCACAAAAGATATTGCAGCAAAATATCTATTCTATCTATAATGGTCTTTTCTCATATATTATATATAAGGTTGTCCATCAAATTAGTCACTGAAAATTAGCTAAACAATAAACACATAGTGATATATATTTTGTATTTATAATTACAATATTTCTAATAATATAATATATATTTTTTAACAGTCTGATTAACACAAGTTAAATATTTTACTCAAAACATTCAGCATTTTTTTTTCATAAGGCAAGAAAGAACAAGAATAATTTATAGAATATGTTTTTTTTTTTTTGGAAGATCAGATAATTTTGCTAATTAAGTTTTGTGGATTTTTTAGCTAGAATGCTAGAAAATAAATCCAGAAAATACTAATCATTTAATTGGCTAATGCAACAAAACTACATTTCCCATCATTCTCAGTGAAATTACAAATTGTTTTACACAAACATACTGCAATAATTACATGCCTAATGCTCATTGCATGTTTTATAATTTGTTGTAGTAGTACAAATAAATGAATAAATAAATAAATAAAGCTTCTTGTCTTATTGTTTTTGGAAATTATTACAGAAAAAAAAAGATTCTGAGAAAAACTGCTTGTATGTGCAATATATCAAAATTACTTATAAAGTCCATAAGTAACATAAGGAAGGTATAATGTGAACTCAGTAAAATTACATTAAAATATAAAGTATATAACCGACCAGAAGATGTCAGCGTCTCACTGGTGCATTTTAACCTCAAAAGCTAGTTGGGGTGCTGGACCCTCCATTTCAACATGATGTCTCAAACTGAAAAACTGCCAACTCAGACTGTTTACAGAGCTAGTAAATCATCGAAACCTAATCAGATGCATAAAAAATATCCAGTCTATTAGGATGCCTCCTTATGCCTGCCATCATTGTAGATTATCAGATGCTATGGCGCCTTAGAAGGTCTGCAACCAGTTTCAATAAAAGAATCCTCATGCTGAAAACTGCGTTAATTCTGGTTGATGATGAAGCTTTAATTTCACACCAGATTTCTCAAGTAAAGGCATTAACGAAAATGTGGAGGTTTCTCTTGAATATATTTTCAGTAATGTAAAAGATTTAAATGGAAGTCCTGCATGTGTTTACTCCCATACCAAATGGAAGGTCGTGCTGAGATGGGAAGTTTTAGCTGATTAAAATAATGATGTTAGACTCGGCACAGAGCTCGTCTATCAGCAGGGAGAAATTAACGGCTGTCTTCATCAATCTGCTTATCTCATTTCACTAATGCAGCTTCAGGAGAGGAGTGGCAACTTCAGGAAGCCCTAATGAGCTGTAGTGAGCGGTTATGTAATGTGTGTTCCTGAATCACAATGGCAATGATGGATGGATGAGAAAAAAATAAACAGCGCATGATGGACCTGCTGTGGGAAATTTTTAGAGGTGAAGCGTGACAATTTTGAGCTGGCAAACGGAATTCTCAAATCTGATTGGTTGAGCAGTGCTGATACACAGTCTCCCGGGACTTTTCACTGTTTGTATCACTTCACTTATTCGCCAGTCCAGGGGCCTGTTCCATAAAACAAGTTTACCAAACAAGCCAGGCTTATTTCAGTTAGTCTGACTTATTGTTAATACTTGGTTTGAAATAAGTCAGACTATCTGCCAAAAGCCTGGCTTATTTGGTAAACTTGTTTTATGGAACAGGCCCCATGTTTTTATTATTTGTTGCTGTTTTTATTGTTTTTTTGTGACCGTTTTTGCTGGTGACATGTAAAAGATCTAAAAATTCTTAAAATACTATAAATTTACTTCAGAAGCATCTTTATGTTTTGAAATAATTAACCTACTATTTTTGTTTGATTATTCTGAAGAACAGACAAAAATAATTAAATAAAAATACAATCTTCCAGTGATGTAAGACAAAATAGACTTATATTCCAGGATTGATAAGTCTTAATATCTTAAGTGGTGTTATGAATAAGGATAAGCAAAAGAAGCTAAATAATGTAAGATATTAACTTATGTAGGCTTAAAAATGCATCAAAATGTTTTTGCTTAATACAAGAAGAAAATGTCTGTCATTTCTTTTACCCGACAGCTAAATATTTTCTTGTTTTAAACAAAACTCATGTAATTTTCTTTAAATAAAAATGTTTACATATTTGTATATAAACACAAGGCAATATACAAATTAAGAAAACAACTTTTTACAGTAAAGTATTCTTGTGAGTCACTGAATCATTCACGTATGTGATTCATTTATAAAAACAGATTCATTTTGGAACAAAACATTCTCAAAGACATTCAGGAGTTGATACTGCTTACATTTACTTACAGTACAGTGCTACTATTTTCATTGGCAAAGAAAAAATTTGCATAAAAATGTGCAAAGAAAATGGCAAATATGAGATACTCAACATTAACTTAAGGTCTACTAAAAAAAAGTTCAATTAAATAAGCTAATGATGTAATCATGCTGTTGATCGAAAAATATTGACTAAATACCTGCACAATGGCATGATTATTTTGCTGAATTATTTTACATTCTTAAATCATTTTTGTGTAACAATGTTTTTACTTTTCGAATTCAGATTTGGTAATAATGAGTTTTAAAAATGCATCTGCAATTACCCTCTGCTAAATTGTTACACTGCCACTGCATTGTGGGACACAGCTTCATGTACTTTGTTGTATATTGCACATTTCGATAAACATCATCGGAATGTAATCAAGTCGTCTGGCTTTTCTTTGGAACCAGAAAATTATAGTAGTTTGCAAAGAATACACACTTCATACCTCAGAAACAGTAAGAGTATTATGTTAGCATGCTATTCCAAAGGTAACCAACTAAACACAAGGCACAGAAACTGCACACTTCACCCTTAAAAGACTTATTTCCTGGACAGACTCCTTTGTGTAAACTGGCTTGGACTTTGTTAGATTGTGTGTGTCCGCTTGCATGTGTTTGCCATGTGTGCGCGCACACACACACACACACACACACAAAAAGCACAAAACACAAATCCAGCGCACCATCAGTCTCTTCAAAGCCGCCTGCACCCCTGAGGGTGATCAGGGGAGATTTTGCATTTCTTTCTGAAAAAGGAAAACAGTCTCAATGTCCAGAGGCAAAGATGGAATGCTAATGAAACCACAGAAAATGCTATTTTTACGTACACATTTCCCCTTGACATCGTTTCATATCTCTGGGTCACCTCAGCACTGAGCCTGAGGTGTTTATGCTGGCGAGAAGACACGCCAGATCAATTGATGCCATTGAAAAGCAAACAAGAAACAACAGTGAGTCATGACAGTCAGGCGGGCTGCTTTCACTCTTGCAATGGAAACGCGTCCAAAACTGTGATCGGCTGGAATGAAAATAATCAGATGAGATCATGTTGCAGGGCAGGGGGCTCGAAAGGGGGGGGCGTTCTGTCCTTGTACTGAAAGCAGGCCGCCCTTCTCAATCCAGAGTGGTGCTGCTTGATTTTGCCAAACTTTGTCTGCTGGAGATACAGCTATTGTACTCAGAACACACAGGAACTTTGTGATGATTTTAAATTGTCCTTTCAGACTAAAAAGTCTAAAACCAGTTCGAATAGTTAGACTCATTAGAATAGTTTCATAGACATCATTGTCTATGACACAACTACACAAAGACTGGTTTGATTACAGTTGGTTAATTCAAGTGAGTTAATTTGCGTGCTTCAGTGAGTTCAAACACCTGCAAAGGATTCAATTCATTTGCAGCGTCATGTGTCTTATGTTTTGGATGTAAACCGATTGACTGGTTTAGTAGACAAATGTGTGTTTATTTGAAGTGCAGACCACACATTTAAAGATTTTAAAAACATGTCTGCAATTAATTCAAGCCCTGAAAATGACAGTAATCCACGCTAGCTTTGCAGCTGAGTTCAGTCTGACCTGCTGTTCTCATGTCAAGTGCTCGACTGTGATCAGGCCTGCAAACTGCATGCTTTATTTACCATTAGATGGGACACAGCTGTCTGCGGTAAAACTGCGCTCATTTATGAGCACCATGGCAGGATGCTTATCTTCCCAAAGCTTTTAAGTGCAGGTATGGTTCCTTTCAAACGAAATTTACCCAAACAGGGACAATTCTTATATCAGCTCAGATCATTTATAATTTCCTCCATCTACTAAAGACCGTAACAAACCAATACGGCCAGATTAACAGTTCGTAACACTCAGTCAGGGTAATAGCAGATAAACTCAGGTAGAGCCAGACCGATATATCGGCAGGCCGATATTATGCATTTTCCAAACTCTCCGTATCGGCATTTATAATGGCCGATAAATGAAGATTTCAAAATTAAAATTAAAATGGACGAAACACCCTTACTGATAACTTTGAACAAAAACACAATAACAACAGCAACCAAATCAAAGGACTTTAAAGTTACATATCTAAAGTTTCTATTTTTATACACATTTTATTTATCAGAACTTATATATAATATATTTTGATGTTCCTCTGTTCCGTTGTGACAATAATATTTTAGTGAATACTCAACTACAAATAACTATTCTTGTACTAAAACCTGTCTCTGCTAGACTGGAGCTATTGAGGATTGACTGATTCAGTACACTCTCTCATATAATGTTAGCAATTTTATATATTTTTTTGTTGTTATTTTTTATAATGTAACATAATTTGTCTCCAGTCCTATTCAAAGTCATATTTATGAAGCTTACCAAGTCTTTTAAAACTGGTAACTTTGATTTGGTTGTTGTTGTTTTTGTTCAAAGACTTTACGTTTCATATCTTAACTTTGTATTTTTATACATTTTATTTATCAGAACTTTAAAATATTTTGATGTTCCTCTGTTCTGTTGTGACAAGGTAGGAACATTTTGCATTTTGCAAAATGCATTATCATATTTTGTTAGTTAAAACTTATAAATAACTATAAATAACTAATGTTAGGGAAATCTGTTGATGTTTTGTTGTGCGTTTCTAAAATGTAAAAAACAACAACAATTGGCATATATCGGATTTTAAAACCAACAAATATTTGTATCGGTATTGGCCTTCAAAATCCTTTATCGGTCGTGCTCTACTATCAGGGATATTCATACTGATAGTTAAAACATAACCTTAGTCTGTAAACATACTGTATAGCCTACTAAAGTGAGATTAGAAATCCACTGATGATATCAACTGACCACCAGTTATTTTTACGCAGTTTGCATTAAAGAAACAGTTCACACAAAAATTTAAAATTCTGTCAATAAATATTTACTCACCCTCAAGTAGATCCAAACCTGTATGAATTCTCTGTTCTGCTGAACACAAAGGAAGATATTTTAAAAAGAATTTGTAACCAGACTATTATGGTCACCATTGACTTCCTTGGGGAAAAAAAAAATACCATGGAAGTCAATGGTGTCCCAAACCAGCCCGGTTATAAACTTTTTTCTAAATATCTTCCTTTGTTTTTGGCAGAATTAAGAAATTCATACCAGTTTGGAACTTCTTGAGCCTGAGCAAATGGTGACAGAATTTTTATTTTTGAGTGAACTATTCCTTTAAGTACTAATGTAGCAAAATGCACATATTAAAAGGTAAAACTGAGTAAACACCTTGTTGTTGATATATATTTTGTACAGGCAACCAGATGAAGCCAGAATATAAACGCAATGTGCAAAGTTTCACATGCTTGAAAACTAGGGCTTTGCGAAATATGCGCATCTCATCATTAAAGTCGGTTCTTTGATTAGTGATAAATTTCCATCACTTGTTTTCAAATGGAGAGGGAGTTAATACACAGTGTTGAAGATCTACTACACAATATCACGTTAGGTATCACAGGTGATTCATTTGCGAAACAGAGCACAAAATTGCGTAACTTGTCAGTGATCTACAGCTCTGTGTATTAACTCCCGCTCCATTTGTAACACCGATCTGTCACGTCAAAATATAGCATATTACTTCCATTATAAAACTGTCAGAATTTGAAATCGTACCATAAAATATAACAATGTAGAAATATTATTGTGATTATTGGAAGGAAGTCTGCTACAAATATCGTTTATTGAAGTTTTGTTCAGTCTCTTGATGCCAAAGCATCCTATTTGCCAATCCAGCCACAAAGGGTACCATAAACCGCTCTTTCCTGTACTTTCCATATCAAAGCCCTCAGCTAACAGAGGTCACTAAGAGGACTCCGTCCTTTGTGCTGCGATGGACAGGCACTGGAGAAAGCAGCAGGTTAACAGCTCAAACAATCAGCTAATAGTCTTAACCGTCTTTAACTCAATACCACTCAGATGGGACTCTCTCCCTGGAGACATGTTACAATGACAGATCTATCAGTGTGAATGGAAATCATTACCCAAGACGATCTGCACAATCAAAGACTCAAGTGCTAATGGCTTTGAAAAGTGTAACACCAACTTCAGATGTAAACACAGAAATATAGCAAACAACCAATAAACTCCCATGATACCTTGCTTGTCTAAATAAGTATGGATTTTTGTATGCCCAACCATAAAAATCTATAGTTGGCACGAGACTAATGTGATAGGATCACTTACTGTCCATGTTTGAGGAGGACTGTTGCAGGGTTTTACAGGGTTTGAAAACACAAAATCAGCAAATATCATACAGAGGAAAATATACCAGAAAATTAAATCATTCCAATATAAGAAAAAAATGTAAAAGAACAGCTGGAACATAAACTAAATATTTATTTGTATAAATAAAAGATAATATTTACATATGTCATAGATTGAATACAGCAAACTAGTGATTCTCTCAACTGAAATCACCTGGAGATTGCTCAACTTTTGCCTAAAAGTTGTTGTTTAAAGTCTCTTTATTTTAAATGTACATTTTAATATGTATTAAACCTGAAACGTGCCGTGTCTTGTGCAGGACTTGTTCTGGATCTGAAGGTTTCTGCTGTCTGTGAGCATCAGATGTCTCTGATCCTGCCAGAGCTTCTGCAGCTATTGGCACTGAAAAAGTTGAACTGAAATCTCTCCTTGATACCCAAGTTTCTGTTGGCACTGCTCAGTTTTATGTAACAGATGATAATAAAGTGGTGCACTGGAGAAATGGAGATCGGGTTTGCCAGGACCCCAGCAAACCAGATACTGTCTTCATACTGCATTTGTAACACTGAATGATTTTTACCGTGACCTTTGACCCTACGAGCATACAGTATGTCCTAACTCTAACCATTCAGCTGAAGAACGTGGTTGAGTAATTCATCAATGGATATGACAAAACAAGGAGTCAAAGTTCCAGTCTGTCAGTGGAAGCTCATTAATACTTAATTATAGAAAAGACTTTTGTGCAGACAAACGATAGTATCAAATGCACTGTGATGACCAGGCTGTTTCTAAACATTAAAAAAGATCCTTATTGATTGATTTATTTTTAAATAATACTAATCTCAAGACGTACTAAGTAAAAAACAAATACAAAGTAAATACATTAGGCCATGTCTGCATTAAATTTTCTAGTTAATCTAGTTATTAAATTAATATACTACAAAAACAAAAATGTTTTATTTCAGTGCCTTGGTTTATTCAGATATTGCGGTTTGATTACATAAAATAAAGGTTTTAATGACATCCCATGATGTTTTAAACTTTGTCGAGTTTAATTTGATTAAAAAAAATATTAAAAAGTATTGATTTATGCAATTAGTTAAAATAATGATATGATTATTCAAAATGCCCTTAAATCCACATTTAATTATATTGTATGTTCCTGACCATTTATATTTAATTTTTTATTTTTAATATAGAGTAAGATTTTTGTTGTAGAAATTATAATTATTTTACTATACTAATATTAGAATCATCACTATATCACGTTATTATTTTGCTGATGGTGTCATTCATTTAAACATTACGCAATATACACTAAATAACTGTTCATTATTTCTTTTTTGTGCTAATATTCACCCACTTAATTGTACTTAATACGCATTGTTTGATACAGTTTCATTACTTTAAAGGGTTACTTCACCCTCATATCATTCCAAACCTACATGACATTCTTTCTTCTGTGGAACACAAAGAAAGATATTTTGAAGCATGTTTGTTACAAAACAGTCAACACTTCCATTGATTTCCATTATATTTTTGGCAATACAATAGAAGTCGATTGGCGCTGAAACTCTTTAGTTACCAACATTCCTTTATATTCCACAGAACAAAGTCATACAGGTTTTGAACAACACAAGGTAGCGTAAATTATGACAGATGCCTAAAGGCGACTGTCTAGCTTGTCTATAGAAACAACCCTGGAGATGACTTCACTTTTGGCGTGAATCCTGGCTCTAGTGCAGAAACATCAGGCATTTAACTTTTAGACCTCACATGATGGAAGCTGACATTCCATTCCGGCTGAATCTTCACCAGCAGGACTTAAATCAGGTGAATATCTGCCCCAACCATCCTGCCATAATGGGAAACTTGTGTTGCTTTTTAACTTTCTGAAGTCACACAAGTGTTGATGTAATTTCCAGCGGCTATCGTTCTGCAGTACAATCCCTGTCTGTAACGCCTCACATTGTGTCTCAGTGGCCTAATCTGGTTAATGATTATATTTCATTAGCGGGACAGACTGACTGGTCAGTGGGAGCAGCTGCCACCCCTCACAAACATCTCAACCTTTATCCATTAGCTCTCATCAGATGCTGGGACAGACAGCTGTCCCTAGTGGATGACGCCCCCCAGGCGGTCCACCCTCCCCTGGACTGACCTCTGCAGATGAGCCCCTCATTGTTTACAGTCTGCTTGCACACGCCACAGTGCTTCCCCTTCTTGAACGTCTTCAGCCGGAAGGTGTGGGAGTGGACAGCTTCAAACTCTTCAGGCTGCAGGGGAAAAGAAACAAGGGATATTATGAAGACACGATAAGTACTCTTACTTATACAGCAGGTCGATCCAAAAAATAAAAATAAAAGAATTTTATCTTGAACAATCCAAGGAACCATTGTTTTAAACAAACTGCCAATGAAGTCTAATGCAATAATTAAAATACAGTAAAATTGACATAATCAAGTCATGTTTTCCACACAACATAAACAAGACAGAATAATATTTAAGTGCTGTCAAACAATTAATCCATACAACATAAACGTTTTTGTTGAAATAATATGTGTGTACACTGTGTATATGTGTTATGTATAAATATTTTAGCACTGTCAAATGATTAATCACGATGAATCTTATTCAAAATTAAAGTTTTTTTTTACATGATATATGTGTTTATATCATGTATATATATTGATAAATGCAAACACTTGCATGCATGCATTTAATAAAAAAAATAAATAAATATATATATATATATATATATATATATATATATATACACACACACTAATATAAATATATACTTGTAAATACATGTAAAGATTTTTTTAAATATATATTCATCTATAATATATATTTAAGAAAAATATGTTATGTTTATATATATACATATACACAAACAAACGTATATACACATATAGCACAACATAGGAATATAAATGTATATACACATGTAAATATGTAAATATTTTTAAATCTTTTCAAAATACAGTATGTGTAATATATACATAAATATATACATAATATATACATTAATATATACATAAAATATACACCTACATATATAAACAAAAACTTATTTTGGATGTGATTAATTGTTTGACACCATTTAATTTTTTCATATTTTGCAGCACTATAACAATCTGAGCAATATGCAGCAAACTAAACAATAACATACTAATAAACAGCAACGTTTCTGTTTTCAAAAAACATTGTAATACACAAAAAATATTAATATAAAATGTATATTTTACATAAGTATAGAAATAGTTGCTTTATCCCTTCCAGTGCCTATATTTTTAAGTATTTGACATTTATAATTTTATGTGTTCACATGCACAAAAGAAGCTGATAATCTAAAGACAAAATGTTGAGATCGCCTTGTTCTTTTTTGTCCAAAGTGAAAATGCAACCCAGATCATTCTCAATGAAACACAGATCCTTATTTGGGAATGGTGCAGCTGCATTTAGGTATGACTGAGGCACCCTGTGCTTCACCCTCAGTAGGAGCTGAGAGGGGAGAGAGGGGCCATCCAAAAACAAGAGAGACATGGACAGGATTTGGGCCGCTGCAGGTGTGCTATGTAAGCTGGAACCACACATTTGGATCTGACAGGCTCAGATGGGCTGTACTTCTCTCAACAGCCCCCCTGTTTCAGGCCTCCCTGTTTTTGATTTCCATTATGATGTCTGATGTTTCTTTTTCCTGCCTGGATTTAATGTTCAAGAAAGGGATACGAGCAAGAGGGTGGTAAAGAACTTAAATGAATTTGTTGCTAACATGCATGACGACTGGTAACGAATGTTAGTGATGATTTAACTTGTGACTCCTCTTCACAGGGATTTAGGATATCTATGATATGTTGCACATTTAGATTCACTGTGAAACCAACCTAAAATGCCCTAAAAACAATGCTGTAGAAGAAGTCAGCAAGACTACATTACTAGGGGAAAAAATAAATAAAAACAGCAGTAATTAAATTTTAATTACATAAATGCAGTTTAAATAATAATTATTAATTATTATTATTTAAATAATTTGCTTAAAAAAATACTTCCCTATGAATCTTAATGAAGCATTTTCCTGCAATTTCACCGTGTAGGTGGCTCTTCCTCCGGCTGCCAGTCTAGCTTGGCAGGGATCTGATATGCCACGTGTCTCATGTATTGAAATGCTGACAGAGCAGCACATAGAGAGGAGAGGGAAGTTCAGCTGGCACAAGAGCCGGTCAATGTTTTCTGACATTTGGACAACAAACTCCCAAGTGTCTTCATTCTTTAACATTTGTCTGACTGAGCATCGGTAACTGAGGGGGCGGAGCCTTTCAGACATAAATTGCTGAATGAGGAAATTCCATGTAGTAGATCAGAACTATTGTATATGGAGGAAACGACAGACCTCCTCGATGCAGTAATGTAAGGCGACATCTAGATTTATGAACTTAGACTAGTTCAGGAAATCGTTGTCTAATTCTCAAAGGTTTGACGCCACAGTCAAGACCTCTGTGGAATCTGTATCAGTTCTGTAAACATTATAATGCCACAATCTCAATTCTGTAACATTTTTAACATCTTATTGAATCTCAATGGAAAGCAATGCTGTAGTCCTACTTAAGGGTTAATTTCTTGCCGTCTTCTCCCAAGAGATGATCTGGACAAGCCGAACAAAGATGGTTTATCTGAAGAACGAAACTCCATGGGACGGTGTGACATTGATGGCTATGTGCCAACAATGACACGGTCTCATTTCTATTCCTCCGTCAGGACGTGCCTCGGCACCAGCTTAATGTGATTAGACTAATCTAATTAGCAAGAAACAATCAATGCACCGGGCAGGAGCCCCAGTCTGAGATTCATATGTCTTTAACAGAAACTGGATGATACCATCACAATCTACACATACTGATACTCTACAGACTGCAGTTTGTATGTACAGCTCAGTTAAAACAACTATTAAAGACAAAGTTCGTCATTTACTCACCCTCATGTTGTTTCAAATCTGCACGTTGTTTTTAGTGAGTTTGTGGTCAACCAAAGGAGAGTTTTTGAATTTTTTTTCATTTTCAAGAATCAAAACTTAAAGTAGAAATCCATAGGATATGAAGCCATAACATCCGCAGCCATACAGCCCTGAAATGTCAGTACTACATATTCATACTGATGATGAAAGAGAAACAATACAAAATACAAAACGTACGAAGAAGAACGTAATGAAAAAGAAACCGTATGTACTGTACGAGGTGGAAAAAATAATCAACTGTGTTAGAAAATAGCTGCGTAGGAGACAAACTATTTCTCCATCCACACATCTGAACACTGGATTCAAAAAGAAAGACAGAGCCATCCAGTATTGAAATATAAATAATTATGTTTTTGTAAATAATACTGTTGATTATTTACTAGCACCTACTTAATCATAATCAATACCAATAAATACATTATGTTCTAAATTGTTAATAAATTAAAAATAAAACAATATTAATAATTTAATAATAATAATAATATATCAATAATTTATATATGATAGCAATATATTGAAAATATTAGCCTCTATAATAATTGGTACTCTATTGAAGGGAAAATGTACTAATAATCTTCTGCTAAAGCGCATGTATCATCAACAATGGTCAATTTCAATGCAACTCATCAATGTAACAAATAGCAGGAAGGGAAAAAATGATCACTTTGGGTGAACTAATATGAAATCTTTTTTTTTTTTTACCTGAACTCAACACACTTTCGTACAGTACTACTTTTTACATGTACATGCATTTGTACAAAAACTGATTTAGCCACAGGACATGACAGGAAAATGTCTCAATCTGAACTCATGAGAGCAGAGAATTAGAGTAGTCTGCGTCTCCTGACAGTGAGACGGGATCCTGTGAGCTTTTATTCAAACAACTCCAAGAGACCGAACTGAATTAGACTGAGAAACACTGACAGAAAGAATCTTGGCCCACAAATGCACACTGCTCCACTGATACTCCCTTGTTTACTCTGAAAATACACACGTAAACATATCCCCAAAACAATACGGCCAGGCTCAGCTGTTACGCAATTGTTTCAGGACAATGAGGGTGCTCTGGGATATGGGTTATTGTTGAGGAACGTTGTGGTTGGGGATGCAGGAATCATGGGGAGGGCTGGCTAACCTCCACAGTCTTTTGAAACACACGGGGTTGCAAATTACTCAATCCCATCACCCCAAACACTGCCAGCCTTTCAAATGGCTCATCTCACTCAGATGGGCACAAAGGGCAAGCCCCGAAGCTGGGCACACATCATCTCCCATGGCCTGCGTAACTGTATACACAGCACCCTCGCCGAGACGCTAAGCCCCTGGGAAAGGCACTCAGCCTCATTCAGGCGACCAATCTATACAGCAGACAATACAGCCTCTCACCCCAGAGAGAGGAAGAGGTGGGGCGGATCACCACACAGACGAAACAGAGCATGGGCTCCAGACAGCAGCATGCAGACCTGTCGTTTCGTGACTGATTAAGAATTTCAAAAGAGAAGCGACAGGTGATCAGACACTGATAGCTGTCTATAGGGCCATATCACTAAAACCTATTTTAATATTTTTTCAGCCTTTCAAAACTGCATGTTAATAAATCTGCAAGAACAAAGACAAAATGCACATAAAATAAACCTAAAAACAACCTTGAAAAGCCAATGTATATGTACATATATGTAATCAGTAAACCTCCAGATCGTCCTGTCAACACTATTGGCAAAGGGTATCTCAAGGAACTGCACTCCTATCTTCTACCTGTTAGGTCCTTCAAGGTATTTTGGAGGGGTGAGGTGTCCAAGTCACAACATCTAGCGACTGGGATGCCTCAAGGCTCAGTTACTGGACCACTTCTCTTCTATGTCTACATGGCATAGGTTCTATGAACCTTTCTTCTTTTAGAAACACGGCTCATCATATTGCTGTTGCATATGTTGATGACACTCAACTCTACCTTTCATCCTATCCTGATTATCCAACGATAGCTGCTCACATCTCAGCATGTCTGACAGGTAGTTCTTGTTTGATGAAGGACCACCCCCTTCAACTTGTCACACCAAAGCTGCTTGTGGTTTCACCAAAACCATAATTTCATCACAATTTTACCATCCCATCATAACTCTTTAAATGACAGGCAGGAACCTTGGAGTTGTGATTGGTGATCAGTTGGATTTTACAGACCATATTGCTAAAACTGTCTGGTCTTGCACATTTGCTTTATACAACATTAGCAAGATCAGGGCCTTCCTTTCGGAACATCCTTGTCCAAGCTCTTGTTCTGTCCAGCCTGGAGTATTCCAATGCTTTCTTCAGGTCTGGCCACTGCACCACTAATTCAGACTTATGTGCCTTCCAGAAGTTTGCATTCTGCAAGTGAATGGCGTATTATAGAGCCATCCCAAAAAGTACAAAAGAATAGAGTTTCATTTTAACTTAGGGTGACCATACATGCCATTTTCCCAGGATGCGTCCTGGCTATGATTTCTAGATTGCTTAAAAAACCTAGGTTTTGGCTTTGCTTGTCTCTGCAGATGGTGTATGACAGGGTTTTGCAAATCTTACCCTGGAGGCCCAATGCACTGCAAGAGTATAGCTCCAAGCCTGATAAAACCTTTCTATTAAGACACTGATTAGCATGCTCAGGTATGTTTGATTGGGGTTAGAGCTATACTCCTTTGGACCTTCAGGGTAAGATTTGAGAAACCCTGGTGTATGACATTGGTTCCTTCTGTTTTAAAGATGCTCTGGGGGTACTTTGAACCAAAGCAATATAGTCACTCTACCTTAACTGTTCCCAGCTGGTGGAATGGCCTGCCCAGCTCTTTCTGAACATATCCAACATATCTATCTACCTGTAGTATAACAAATAAGATTTAAAATGATCTTTTACAAAAACTATAACCTTATGGTCAATACACGCAATTGTGTAACAATTTTTTATTTTATTATCATCTTCAAAATCATTGAACACAGAATAAATACCGTCAGACTCTCCTCTGCATGCAGAAAGTTTTTCCCACGAGTGTACTAGTATGAGCTTCAGCAGCACCTGGTCTCAGATGCGGTTACTACAGGACAACAATGATTCCAGATGGTGGTGTGTGTGAGGGAGACGCTGCTGTTAAGCCACCTGTGATTCTCTTTGATGGCTTGCTTTGAACTTGATGCAAGGGAAGAAGTTTCCTAGAGGTGCTGGAGGAGAAAGATAACATTCTATTCTCACAGAGCTGCAGTGGGACAGGACATAAACAGGAAGTGTTGTTCCATGAAATACAATGTGAAGCTGATTTCTAAGTAAACTATCCCTTAACTGAGCCATAGGTATATCAATGTGCCTGCTACAACGCCCTCATTTTATTTAATGAAAGCTTCATCCAGCAGGTCCAGACCACTCTTTTCATTCTGTCTCTCACTGGTTCTGACACACATTCACTTTCTCTCCATCCTTTCAGCTCAACCAGACACAGACCGGGCACACGGCCATCAGCTCTGAGGCAGGAAAGGAGGTGTGTTTCCATCATAAACTAACTCTGCTCAGGAGAGAAGCAAATATGAGTTCTAAAAGATATTTGGACATTTTAATCACACTTAAAATGTCTGAAAGTCACTGAAATAAAGCTAGATGTTAGATATATTTGGAATAAAATAGAAAACTAATTACTAATTGCAGTGTGAGTGTGTATGTGTGTATATATTTACATGTTAATCAATAAAAACAAAGATTTTAGGTTCAAAAGTTTAACTAAAAAGAGCTAAATTAGTATAAGATACTATTAAAATATTATATAATAGATTCAGATTTTATTATTATGTATTAATAGTATTATAACATTTATGCTAAAGTATACTGCAACTTGAAATAGATTTTAATGTCTATTTAATGTAAAATTCCAAATAGCAGTATACCGCATTATTACATAACCATTTAATTTAGCAAGTGGCACTGTAATATCATCTTAATATTTTGCATGTTTATTTCTAACAAAAATGTAAAAAAAATAAAATACATTTGAGTCCAAAATGTAATAATTACAATTGAGATAAGGTAAATAATTAAGTTGTACTGAACTGAGCACTTTGCACTGATGGATACTGTACTACACAGTGCACAAATAGTAAGGAAAAGAAACAAACAAACCGCAGATTAAGAGTAGTACGGTAACGTTATTTTAAACATGTGTTTGGTTTGAGCATTACATAATGCAACAACATTCATATACTTTTAGGAATGGGTCAGAAATGCAAGTCTGCAACTCCGCAAACATAGGGTCATTTGTTAAGGCGCCAGGCTTTATGTCCTAGTACAGTATAGAAAGCATTGGTCTCTCCGTGTGAAAACCCCACCAAGCATCATGGGAAAGTGTCTGTAGGCGTCCGGTGAGGCGTGGTAAATACTGCCATTCACCTACAATCCTCTTAGCGTTTAATCTGTAAATTAACAATGTGAATGAAGTCATTGCAGGGTATTCAGATCTGCCCTTAAGTGATGGGAAATTACAGCAGTGGTTACTTAAACACCTTCTCTGAAAAACGGTGGAGTGCAGAGCCCCAGCAGGCCCGTCTTCACCGTGCACACACATTCCTAATGTATTACGGCCACCCTACAAAAACTACTCCTTCTGCAGACAGAAACAGAGACAGAGTTTCCAAAATCTCTCCCAATTGTGCACTATACTCAGTGTTGGCCGTTTTGCAGACTTACTCTATATGAGTCATTTAAATACACAATTAACAAAGTCAATATGCCCTTATTATTCATGATGGTTTCAATTGGTTTTGATAAACAATTATGTGAATTTCAAGAAAGGGTTTAATATCATGACTTGTGGTGTAACCAAGAAAAGAGGTATTAAAAAAAAATATTTCCGATTTTATTTTATATTTTACATATTTTCCTTACACCCTGAAATTCATCCATGCATGCATTCATTCATACATGCATATACGATATACAAAATCAAGTCAGTCAAGTGTTTCAATCACAAAGTCTGAATTCATTCAGTCATTCCTTTATACTTGTTACCATATAGCAAATGCTGTAACATTTACTATGAAGGAAACAGTTAATGAGTGAACAAGTATGGGATTTCACCGGTGTTTGATTTGCTCAGTAAAGCTCTCGAGAGCTTCCAAATTGCGTTATATCATTCTCCCTGTCCCATCATTTAAAGGTTAAACATTACTCATTCTCATATATCTGCCTCAACATACTACGCTCAACACAACAGCTTAGCATAAATCTTCAAAACCCACACATACACTCACAGTCACCCTTAAAATTCACCTTATACAAATACACTCACCCTAAAGTCTGATCATAAATCCTTTAAACACACTTAAAATCCACCCTCTTGAGTTTACTTGATACATCAATCAATTCCTCCAACCATACCGACGCAAAAACACAACATCTTCACCTGCAAATGAACCCAAGGAGTTGGAAATGGGTGAGTGTGTCAGCTAATCCATGTAAAACATGACTCCACAATGCCGTAGTTTGTGCATGTATTGGAAAAACCCATCCCTGTGTGTCCATATTCCAGTGTCAGGTCCTGTGGGCCTACATTTATTTACCTAACAGTCAAAAGCCACGCTCCTATTCTGCTAACCCAATATGGCTGGGACATGTTGCTGTGTGGTTGCTAGAGGGTGTTTTGGGTTTTTGCTTATTTCACCAATGTACACGTGTATAAAAAGGCAAGATTTATTCAGTTAGGGGGTTTTACAATAGGTAGGGTTGCAAAATATGTTAAATACATGCTATGCTAAAATAAAACAAAATAGTTTCAAACTCCATTCCTGGAGGGTCACATGGTGCATATCTGATAGATCGTATTTACAAGTTCAATGCAAAAAAGTGGGAGACTCGAAATGTTACTTAAGCCACACGTTTCTATGTTTGGGACGTGTCAGCGAGAAAATGTGTCAGATCCAATGGATGCAGCCATAGACTAAAGATATGCAGCGTTTGTATTGACAGTAAATGTAATTACATATACAAAATACTATATTATTGTATATTTACCATAGAACATAATAAGTCTGTTTACATCGCCTTCATAAAGCAACTGTTTTGATAATAACAGCGTTTCGAGAGGAGCGGCGGCCGAATTACACAATCTTTATTCTTCATATTGTAGATCTAGAGTTGATGAATTGTCAAAAATCGCCATGTTGTTTCAGCCAAAGTGACATGAACGCACCTGAAGTTATTACGACTAAGCTCTTTGCTCCAACCCTCCAATCCTAGGAAGATACAAAGGTGTCCCTTTGTTGGTACTGCAGCAGTGACAAGCTGTTGTATCCATAAAGGTACCATTCGTGCAAATTATTTTCTCAGAGGCATAGCACAAACAGTGCAATAGACATTAACGATATTGACTTCTAAGCAATAGGCCTTATGGTTGACCAGCAACCACCTAGATAGAATAACAATCCAAAACAGACACTTTAGTCCATTACCAGTCCATAACTCTTGATGTTTTGGCCAAACTCAATTTCACATCATTAGCTTGTTTGGAAAAATCAGTGCTGAGTTTGATTATATTGCAGCAATTGACTATTGATCAACTGTACACAATGACACATCCTGTTAAGAACCATACACAAATCCTTCGATTTCTGGAACATGTAACCAAAACTGTGAACTGAAGATCTGGATCTTCTCCAGTGATTATATACCTTGTTCTTAGCAAAATAAGGTATTTGGAAGTGAATGAAGAGATTAGTTGGCTTCTCATTTGGTGGTTGACACCATCAAACTACCTGCTATGCCTTTCTTGGCACCACCTGATCAAGATCTGTAATACCTGGAGGAAAGCAGTTCATCAGCATTCCCACTCATCTCAAGACCACCTGGAAATACACAACCTGCCCGCTTCCTTCAGCACACCCTGAAGCTTCCCACTTTTTGTACCTGACTTTGGTTTAAGGAGGTCTGGCCTCTTTGGGACTCCCACCCCCATCCATCCCACCACAATGTTTTCTTTCACAACTCTGCAATTCTTCTGCTCACAAAAACATTTCTCAGCAAGGGGGTCTGACCTCTGCCCTCACCCCCCTCCCTTTCCTTCCACTCTTTCTGACCCTACATCCACACAAACACAGCAAGGACGTCTCACTCTCTTTGCCCTTTAAAGAGTTCGGAGCGCCGTAGGGGGTTCGCTCACCACAGGACGAGCCCCCAGAGCATCTGAGGACAAGAGAAGCATTAAAGTACCTCGGACTGATGCTGCATTGATTTGAGGGGAAGGCAAATGACCCGGTGAATTGACAGTGTAAGAGAGAACCCACGGGTCCTATCAAGTTCTGCTATAACATCCTCAGGAAACGGCATCCAAAAAACAGGTTATATTTGTCAAACAAAGCATTTTAGAGTGAAATCTGGAAACTGAAAAAAAAGTAATATAACAGAGGTAAACTTCCTCCGTGTGTCATAAAAATCAAAAAAGACTGTCAAACATAATCATTCAGATTAAAAGTGCTGTAAATAGGGATGCAAAATATGACGAGAATTACTGTTATGTTATGGCCCATAACAAATAAATGGGTGATGCAATAAATCTTTACTATATTTGTAACGTAATGCAAGGCAATGCAAATAAAATAAATAAAAAATTGTAATAAAACAAAATACTGGTTTGAATAATTTATTTATAAATACAATTAAGTTATGGCTTATAAATTGCATGTTATAAATGGGAGATAATTAATTTATCAACTAATTAATGTCATTGGTCAATATCCGATATAGTAATGCTATATTTCACATTCCTACAACCTTAGAGAAAAGACTAAATACTATAAAGTATCACACCTGTCTTTGTGACAGCAGGATGGTATTGTTCAGCCAATCAGAAAACAGCTCTATGTGTATGTTTTTGGCTGTCATCTCTTTCCAAAACCCTACATTTCAGCTGCATAGACACATGAATGACTGATGCGGGAGCAACTCACTTCCATCTAAACATTCACGGGTCAAACGGTTACAATTGTTTAAGCATTTCAAACAAACCTCATACAACAGTGCTGTAGAACAAAACCCCTACCATATGGATTGAATTAACCATTATCTAAGCAATCTAAGGAATTGGCATTGCCTAAATGTTTATATTAGTGGCACTCAAGGCCAGACATTCATTTACTTATTTATTATGAGTGTTTGTGTAGTAAAGGGATTTGGTCTAACCCGACCAGTGCTGTCGACCGAGTTCAATCTATCCCACCGGGGCTCCTCAGGAAGAAGAGGATGAAGTGAGGATGACAGACGGAAACCAGTTCCCATCTCAATCCAACCTCCTCAGACAGCTGGCACAGATCCACCGACCGTCTACCTCATCCCAGACAAACCTTTACATTACACCACATTACGGGGGAGGAAGAATCTCATTCATTTTTCCCACACACAAATAGGGCTGGGCGATTGAATCGTCGATTAATTCATGCGCATTTCATCAGTGAAGCCGGTTTTTTGATTAGTACTAAATCTCAATCAGCTGTTTTTAAAATGTGTAAAAAGTTGATACACAGAGCCGTAGATCACTGACGAGCTACGTAATTTTGTCTTCAAAATCGGAAATGAAACCTTTCAAGACAGCACACCATATGTGATCTCCTGAATCATCTTTCAAAAAAAACAACAGACACATTTCTAATGGTATAATTGTGAGATTTATATTTTCTATATATATATTTAATATAATAT
>JAUMHI010000049.1:4439216-4469236 GCA_032359435.1 Enteromius unitaeniatus
GTTACATACTAGATACACATCTAGTTACTATGGAAGTACACAGGTATTAGGGACACTTAATATAAAGTGGGACCAAAAAAGGATCCAAAAGCTGTCAAAATGGCCCCTTTCAAAACTAATATACCAAGTGCTTAGGTACAAATCGGTCCCTTAAAGGTACTGGAATGCACTTTTCAGGGGTAAATAAAGTACAAAGGTGTACCTTTTAAAAAGGTACTTTCCCAGTGACAGCTTCTGTATTTTTTCCTGAAACAGTAAGTCTTTTATCTCTGACAGATGCTGAAAAAGGAGAAGAATCAAAACTGGCAATCCAGCAAGACTAAGGATTAAGGGAAAGGGCAGAAGAGGTAGAAAAAACTTGCGAAAAATCAAAGAGGATGACAGCATAGCAGGGAAAAGTGAGATATTATGGTGGATCGGGAGACATTCCAGAATGCCGCTCCATTGACAGCAGTAGATTAGTGAGGGGCTCGGCCCGCTGAAGAGAACACCGTCCTGCATCATAAATCAACAGAGAAGGTTAAACGCCTTTAATGTACTCAGAGAGGTGGCACAGTTCCCTCTGGACCGTCACTCAGGGTTTAACTTTCCACACAGTGAATCACTACAGTGTCACATAGATGCAAAGACTGTGCAATAAAGCCATGAAAAGAGTGATATTCTTCAGCCTTTTGACAACATTCCAAATATACTCAATATACATACTCCTATATAATTCCAAAAATACTCATGCAAAATTTTTGATTTTCAGCATTCGTTCTTAAACAGCTTAAAAGGCTTTTTTCTTCCCCGATTAGAGAAACCACTCGATCTTAAGTAAATTCTTAAGTTAAAAACCTTAAAAATTAAAGTTGAAAGTGACAGACCAATAGAATGATTTATAGAATGATACAAAAAATAGATAGAACATGCACAACCTCTCGCAGACACATGCCCAGACGTACAAGAGGAACCGTGGCTATTATGAAGGCAAACCAGATGTTCTAATTTTGAATTTGCCAAAACTATAGAGGCCCCTCACAGGCAGCTTTGATAGAGAGACGAAGAGCTTGTAGAGCATGAGGTCATTAAAGTGGAATTCAAAAGCCAACAATGATGAGAAATGCAAGAGTAAATCATATGCTGAGTGACTTCAAAGACCACAGACTCATTAGTCAGAGAAAATCAAAGGTGATCTGCAATGCGCAGAGAGGAAGGAATACTGTGTGTACAGTAAATGAAAATTAATTTTGTAAAACAATAATATTCATATTTAGGAATATTTATCTTGTGCTGGTGCTTTACTGAATGGTTCAAAATAAAATAAATTCAATAAAAATGATGCCTTTAGTAAAAATGTGAAAAAC
Organism: Enteromius unitaeniatus; assembly: GCA_032359435.1. Classification (NCBI taxonomy): domain Eukaryota; kingdom Metazoa; phylum Chordata; class Actinopteri; order Cypriniformes; family Cyprinidae; genus Enteromius; species Enteromius unitaeniatus. Next base: position 4,440,563 of record JAUMHI010000049.1, read on the forward strand.
GGTTTTCGTGAGCCGCCCACAGACACTTCCAACACTGTACAGTGCAACTTGTTTGCTGTTGATTGATCTGCAGTGTTAATGGACATTGATCACTGCAATAAGCTTGTTGACCTCTCAGACAGCTCAAAACGTGTCAATATTTGCATTGGCTCAGTGGCAAAGAGCCGGCGTTTGTAAGCAACGCTTTTGTCTCTGAGGTCTTTATGCTAGAGCCACACGCAACATTTTTCTGAGTGCAGAACATTAGGAATTTAATTTCATGGACAAAACCTCCTTTTAAGCTTAAAATAAGATAAATATAGAAAAAGAAAAACACAACCTAATTATATGTGTAACTGTTCACATTTTTTTAAGAAGGCTGCATTTAATGTAATATGGTGAAAGATTTTTACTATTTAAAATAATGTGTTTCTATTTTAATATACTTTTAAAATATACATTTATTTTTGTGATGCAAAGCTGAATTTCCATCAGTCATAACTCCAATCTAAAGTGTCACATGATCCTTCAGAAATCATTCTAATATGCTGATTTATTATTTGAATCATCAGTGTTGGCAAAGTTGTGATGGCAAATTTTTTTAGGAAACTGCAATATAATTTTTTTTCAGGATTCTTCGATGAATAAAAGCATCGATAAGAAGCATTTATTAAAAATATACATCTTTTCTAACAATATAAATATATGCAATAAATTGCATTTTGATGTATATTAAAATAGAAAATCATTACTTTACATTGCAATAATATTTCACAATATTTATTTTTTTCTAGTATTTTTGATCAAACAAATGCATAAGAAACATCTTTAAAAAATATATAAAACAATCAAAATTTTGATTAGTAGATGTGTATGTAGTATGTAGTATGTACATTTCAATTTAGCTGAAAAAAAATAAAATTATATATATATATATTTATTTTATTTATTTATTTATTTATTTATTTTTAATTAAATAGCTTGTCAAACCTTCACTACCTTTGTTTCAACATACTTTCAAAGGTACAAAAAAGACCAGCCCAGCTAGTCCTAAAAGACATTCATTTATAATTCAGAGTTTGGAAGAAGTGCATTCTAAGCTTTTAGGTATTGAATGTTGCCCGCTCTTTTTCTGTTACTTCTGCTTTGTCCTCTGCTCACATCAGGACAGGTTTCTCTTCGTAGGAGAGCATGTCTCTTTCCATTCACAATGTCATCTCTCCTCAGCAGGTAATCAAACCCATGCCAAGTACAGCGTTTTAGGCCAGGGATTTCGTTTTGGATGCTGCTAGCGAATAAATCACATCTGCTTCTTTCTAAACACCTGTTTCCTGCATCTTCTGGTCATATATGATGACATCCACAGCTGTAGACAGAGTCCTCGTCCCTGCAAAGTCCATTCCTCCAATGCCAGTGCAGCAAGACTGCAGAATCACAGTCTGAAAGGAAGACTGAAAGGCTCCCACTATATTCAAAAAGTGCCTGAGCTTTAGGAGGATTTGGGATCCTTTTCCACTCCATTCACTAAAGCGGAATGCTAATTAAGAGACCAGAGAGGTCGGAGAGAGTGAATAACCAGAGAAAAAGAGGAGGGAACACAACCATCGGCTGAGTGACAGTTAAAGAAATACTTTACCCAAAAGTGACAACGTTGTCATCGTTTACTCACCCATCGTGTGAACGCCGAAGCTGTTTTTTATTTGGCATAAAAAGAAAGGGCATGGTAATTAAAAGCTCTAAAACGTAGAAAAAATGTAATCCATATCATCTGACTGCTTTATTATTCACTTTCCCTTGTGAGATACATGTTACTGCAAATCTGACATGCAAAAGTCTCCATTTGTAAACGTTGTGGTTTAGAAGAATTTTTTTCATTTTGTGTTCTTTAGGATTAGAAGAATAATTCTGTACATTGCTCTCTTTTAACTCAGGAGACATAATCACAGACTTTATCTAAGATGCTGACAAAAATTGACATAAATGGGACATTTGATGAAATAAACTGAAAGTATGGGGATATCAAATGCACATGAGAATTGGATGAGACTAGCTTTTAGGAAAGTAAAATTTCAGCAAACAATAAAATTTCAAAAAAAATCTCAACAATGTCTCAAATTTGGCAGGACTCAAAAGCTTGGAGATTGGTATATGAACTTCTCAACAAACTCATCCATTGTGAAATCTGAGCTTGTGGTTCCTAAAAACAAGCATCACAAGCGAGATGTCGAACGCCTCAACTGTGTCTCCAATGCGAGATTAAAAGAAGAGCAAATACTGTGCTTAGAGTGAAAGTAGAGATATAAAATGTAAAAGTTTACATTTTAATTCCAATTTGACAGATTATCTATGCAAATTTGATTAAAGACTAAGATCTAATTTAGGACTTTTTCCTCTGGAGACAAGACACTTTACTCCATTTAATCTCACTCTTCTCTAAAACAAAGATCTTATCCATGTTCCAGACTGAGGTAATCACTAATAATGATGACATTTCCAAAAAAAAACTTCTTTTAAGCATAGAGAATACACTTAAAATGTGACATGCACAATAAAAAATGCATTGACTTTTCAATTCAAATGAAGTTTCTGCTAAAACAAAGTGAAAGCATAGTGATATAAAATGAATATAAGAATTGAATGAGAAGTCTCAGACTAAAACAATCACTGGAAGTGTTAAAATAATGACGTTTGTAGTCACCTCTGGAGCTCAGCTATGACTCTAATATTGTTGCATGGAAAAGAGCAGCTTGGATATTACAACACAACTATATTTAATGAGATTAACAAATGATGACAGTATTCACTTTTGAGCACACCATTTCTTAAAAACACAGCATAGAGCGAGCAGTCAAGTGACAGGCTAGTGAATGTCCAGAAAATACATCCATTTGCACGAAAATATATAGTAAAAGTTACTTAAGCCCACTGCTCTAGCAAATCTAATTCATTGAGTTCGTTAATCAAAGTAGTCCACACCACTTGTGCTCTATAGTGCATGCTTTAAATGACAGTGACTGATATGTTCACTTTGCAAGTTAACTAGGAGATTACTGAAAATTCAAGATGCAAAAATGTCCATTTAATGCTTTGTTTGTCTAGAAGAAGAAAAAATCCATCCTTGAGGCCCAGAGGTTGCTCTTTTTTACTCAACTGACTTAAATGCAACCTACATGAGAACTTAAGTATCAACTACATCTAATATGCTTTTCTACAGTTCTTGAGGAGACACAAGCAACAGGCTACGAACATCCAGAAAAGGCATCCTTTTGCCCCAAAACATGAAAAACCCTCAAAACGTGACATGCGCAATGAAACAACCAGCACTGATCTAATTCATTGAATTATCCATTATTCAATCCCACCCATCCCAGTCAAGTGGTGTGACCCACGGCTCACCCAGAACATGCAGGACAGGCAGACCCAGGTGCGTGCGCGGCCGGCCAGCGCGGCTGGCAAGCTGAGAGACACGGAAGGCATCACGAGATCAGGCGGACGGCTTCCTCTCCACTGGATCCTGCACAAGATGCATAACTATTCCACACGCTGGTCCCACAACGCTCCACAGATCCATGACATGCTGAGGAGAACTGCATCAACTGCCGCTGCTGTCCTCCTCACCAGTCTCTTATTCCAGGCGCCCTCCCTCTCTCCGTCTCTCTCTCTCCCTCTCTTTTTTTGGGGTCATGTAGCTCGGCTCCACAGGAGAGAGGGGGAGGTGACTGAGAGCCTCTTTATTTCTCCCCACTGCTCTCCTTGTCGGCTTTAGCCCCTCCTCTCTCCATGTCTCTTACTTTCATTCACATCTTCCACCCCCTGCTTGCCTCTCTAACCTCCCCCATGAGCAGATTTTCTCTCGCTCGTTCTCATCTCCAACTCCTCTCGCTTCTCCTGCAGCTACAGAAAAGAAACATCAGAATTGTTTCTTCTAATTAAAGTCACCTGCGTATCAGATGTTGTCTCCTGAGAAAAGCACTGGGAAATGTCACGTGTGCCTAGAGTTGCAGATGAGAGACCTCAACACGATTGATGTGAGTCAAATGACTGAGGTTTACTATGAACTTGAATATAGTCAAATGATTTAAACAGTTAACTGTTTGACGGTGCATCCACAAATGAAAAATCACAAATGAGGATTCTTTAATATCTCAATGGTTTCTCATAACTGGAGATGAAAAATATATGTGGATTTTACCTCAGGTCATCCAAAGACAAATTATCTGAGGTATAAGTGAGCAATCTCAAAAAGCATGAAAAATGAGTTGAAATGTTGAATGAGTGGATTTGAATTTTTGTTTGGCAGACTTTCAACGGTCTCTCTTTGCAATGCATCTCAGAAGAATGTCAGAAGAAATCAATGTCAACAATGTCTCAAACTGTGCTCTGATTTGCAAGGAATTCAAAAGCCTGGATATTTGAATGTCATATAAATTGAATCTTTCTCAACAACTCCGCCAAGTTCAAATCAACCGAGCTATGGACAAGCATGACAATTGATTATTCACAGTAATTTGACAACTTTAACCAAACTGAGCCAACCGAGCCGTGCCGTGCTGTACTATACTGAACCGTGCCGAGCCAAGCTGTACCATCCAGTTGCCATAATTTCTTACTGGAAGCCAAAAATGTTCTGAAGGTGAAAAACAAACATAAAACATACTTAATGGAGTTGTCAATGAAGTATCAACTTCATTTAAGTCTCCTTAGTCATAAAGGAGGAATTGATTGTTCCACACATTGATCCTCTAGGCACCTAGGGGTGAAAAAACAACTCACAAATAACTATTTTTAATATCCATATTTTCTCCAAAACAAGACTGAGATTAGGCCTATCATATCTCTAGCGAAAAAGACATGGGTTTTGTCAAACGTGATTAGAGTTTCAGAGATCTCAACAAGCTCTCAAGTTGTGCTGTAAAGATTTGTAAAGATACAAACGTCCAAGATTTGATTGAATTAACTTCCAACAAAATCCAAATTATCAACTACGAACAGCTAATCACTGAGCAATAAAATAAACTGTTTTAAAGTTTTGGTTCTCGCAAGCAAAAAGAATAAATGGAGAGCAAATTAAGATGCTAGTAATTAATCATAATTTCTCATCAGATTCTCCAAGCTATGATTTGAACCATTTATCAAAGGTATGGCTCTACACTTATACTACGTGTCAACTACAGTCGCGCTTGTGTTTTTAGGTCCCTTGCAAATTGTAAAAAGAGAAAGAATTGATTTTTAAGCGACAAATGATTAAGAACACCACAAGCCTGGAAAGAGAGCAACCTCAGAGCAAAGAAATTTTCCTCTGGGTCTGCAAATCCCCTTTAATGCCGCGGCTACATGTCTCTGCCCCAGATATCAGAGAGGCTGCGAGCTTCTGCTTTTCTGGGGCTGTGACGCAGCCATCAAAGACACAGCAACCCAAACAGCAAACAGAGCAGAGCTGAGAGCTTCATTAAAGAAGCACATCAAACCTCCGCTGGCCTGCCGGAGGGGAAGGTGGTCTCATTGTGGGTGTCTCTCCGTCTCTGGATGAGGTCTGTAATCCCTTGGCATTTCCTCTTCATCAAACTGATGAGATGAATCCTCTCCTGGGGTCAGTCCTGTTTGCTTTCACCCTGTCTATCATGGCACACGGTGGACACGTTTGTAATTGGGGGGGGGATGCATTAACTCGCAGACGAGCTAATTCAGACAGTCGGGCTGAATGAAACTGCCTGTAAACAGAGTAAATGTCTGGGGCGGTAAATCTCGGCTGCAGAAACTCTCATGAGGGAGTAAACCAACGTAGAGTTGACTCTCTGCAATCTCTTTCATCTATAAGCAACCTAAACAATGTCACATTTAAAGAGTGATGACAGTTTTGGGGAAAGATCAGAATAAGTGGATTGGCCAAGCGTACAATAAATATTTGAAAGATAATCAAAGAGTTTATTTTGGCACTCATGCAGACTAGACATCCATATTATAAAATAACAAAGTATAGTTACTTTAAAATAAAATAATTGTTGTGCAGTGCAAAATAATACTAAAAAGAAGAAGAACTATTATAGCTTGTTTTTGTAATAGTGATAATTTTTATAGTAGTATTAGTATTAGTCATATTAATAGTAAAAATGATAACAATAACTATTATTATTACTATTGATTATTATTGATACTATTTATAGTAGTAACAATTATTAATAATAATATTGGTAATAGTAATAATATTGTACTTATATATAATAATATGTTGTTGGTGGCGATGGTGGTGATGATGATAAATAATACATTTTACATTTATTTTTAATTATTATTTATACTAGCTCGTTGTTGTAATACTGATAATTATTAGTATTACTATTAGTACTAATATATTAAGTATTATCTGTTGACATCATATATAATTCATATACAATAATGCAAATCATCATATCAATCCATAATAACCATAATTATACAATCAAAAATAATTAACAATAACAGTAAATAATAGCGATAATAATAATAGCTTATTAATAATAGTTTGAAATTAGTTAGTTGTAATTGTGATAATACTAATATTATGTGGTTATTGGGGTTATTATTAGTAACATTGTACTAATAATAATAATAACAATAAATTACAATTAATAATACAACATTTTGTAGTACTAGCAGCATTAGTAGTAAAAAAACTAACAAAAAAAACAACTAACAAACAGCAATAGACTAGACATTTGTTGTTGGATCGATCAGTTGATCACAATGGTCGACTAATCTAGTAAGTTAGCATGTGAAATAAAATCAATTAATAAATAATAAAATGTACACAAAGGAACAATTATCCACACCAGTCTACTGCTGTGGTAAGAATTAATTCAATTATCTTCCCACTCCTGGCCCTAAATGGTACATAACACCACCACATACGGCAGCTGGTTGCTTTACTTTTTTTTGCATTCCTTAAACAGAATAAACTGCAAAGTGGACCAGAATTTATGTTGACAGTCAAAAATGTAGCCAACGTATGCAAAAGCTGGTGAAACAAACGTTCATGAAGAATGAGAGGCCAAATGATAAAACAGAAAGAAGTGTGGGATTAGTTTAATTAACTTTGTCACAATTAAAACCATCCGGTTCCCAACAGCACCTCGGAGCCAGAGGCTGTAAAAGCCTCCATTTTTATTCATCAAGCAGATCAATCCCTTTATGAGATCCGCTCTGGTCAATAGACCGGCTAAATATACACGCGCAGAACGGCCGCGATGCGCTTTCACTCAGCTCTATTTCGAGAACATGAATCAGATGGGAAGCAATACAATATAGGGAATAATATCCGGCCTCAGATGCAGCGCATTAGAGGAGATTGGGGTCAAAACGAGCAGAAAGGGACAATTTGAAGAGCTGAGTATTTCTTTACAGATGAAAGGAACTTCAAGAACACAGATGAAGCTAATGAAAGGGCAGAGTCATTTATCAAAGGTTGCAAAAGCAGTAGATGATATAATGAAGATTCACAAATGAATCTGAAATCATTTGATAATATACGATTGGTCAAAGGTTTGGAATAATTCCTGTAAAAGTCTCATGCACATATATTATGTAAACAAAAACTTACAATTTAAACTTTTATAAATTATATTGCAATTAATCATTTGACAGCACTAACATCTATACATATATACATATCTGCATCCTGGGATGTTGATGCCTTTTCTGGTATCCGGTTAAAATTAGCTTGTTTATTTTCAAACGAGGATAACATAAGTACAGTCTGTTACCAGAATAAACTCAAAGAACGTACAGTATGAAACAACAACCCAACCCCCCCAAGACCCCAAAACCCTCACTACAGCTCAAGAGAGCAGGAAAACAATGAAAATAGCAACCTGTCTTTACTGTAATAGCAAACACTGCAATGGAAATATGAGAACACAACGGAGTAACTGGATCTGCTCATAACAGTATCTCCAGAACAGCTTTAAAGATTGTATGACTGGACAAAGTCCTAGTTTACAAGGCATATTTGCAGTTTCACAAGGTAAAACGTAAATGAGACCAGGGGCCTGTTCCATAAAACAAGTTTACCAAAGTAGCCATTAATCTGACTTATTGTCGGTTGATTTGGTCCAAAATAAGTCAGACTAATTAAAACAAGCCTGGCTTATTTGGTAAACCTGTTTCATGGAACAGGCCCCTGGATTGAGTTGCTAGTTAACGGACCTAAAGTTCCCCTATTATGGAAAAGGTTCATATTTTGGTTTTGAGAGTCCCAAATAACAGGCTGACATGCACGCAAGGTGAAAAAACACTTTCATTTTCTTATAATATTATGCAGTTATTTTTACCTTAATTGCTCAACGACTCCCAAACAATTCTTTCAACAATACATTTTTCCAAACCCGCTCTATAGCTTGGTCGACTTCATTTAAAGCAGTGTTTGTGAGCTTCTAATGCTAGCGAAAAGCAGGAATCAAACCATTCTTTACACAACAGCTTAAAAATGTTTGCAAGTGAGGCGTTTCTGCTGTCACTGCAAATCTTCAGTTTAAACTAGCTGAATATTAGTTGATTATGTCATTTTAAACACAAACCATAAAGTTTAGTTTCTCATTTAGCGTACGAAAGTACTAAAATAGCTTTCTTTGAACTACTAAACGGTGATGCTGTATCTTCAGGTTGTGTGTTTGCAGGCGACGGACTGTAAATCAGAGAGGGGAAGAAGAGGTCACGAAACAAAGACACAGATTAGCACAGTCAACATGCCACTTTACAGCTTTACACAGTCAGATAAGAGCTGCAGAGAGGAAACGCTCTGTCACAATATACGAGTCTGCATATGTGATTCCAGTAACCTATGTGCAGAAGAACGTCTCTGGTACATTTCTGTGTCAGGCACAGACCAATATCCTGCTAGAACAAGAGCAGCAGAGTGACTCCTAGTGGTCATGGTAAGAACTGACAAAGAACGGGCTCTCTTATACTTTTCTGAATTTTAAAAACATTATTGAGCAGTCCAACCATAGCAACTATTCAATGTCCAGAATACTGTATTATGAAACAAGCTTTTGGCCTTTTTAATATTTTTTTAAACAGTTTAATGGATTTTTCTGTTAAAACGGATGTATTTCATCAGTACAGACATTTTCTCTATGTTTAAACTAATGAAATTGATCAAAAGTGGCAGTAAAGCCATTTATGATGTCACAAAAAGGTTTTTAGTGCTTTTGAGCTTTCTATTATCAAAAACGTCAAGAGAAAAAAAAAAATGTTTTTAGCACTGCTAGTAATAAAAGGCAGCAAAGCAGCATTTCTGAAGTTGACTGTGAAGACTGAAAAATATGAAAAAGAAGAAAAGAATGTTTCTTGAAATTGTAATATTTCACAATATTTCTGTTTTTTGGGAACATAACTGACAAAAAAAACATGTACTGAGTCATGTCAAAAGTGATATTTTTATCTCCTTACAGATTAAAATCGTATCAAGTCTTTGCTGTTAATCTTTGTTAATCACATAGATGCATGAAGTTTTTCTTTAAAGAAAACCAGCAGATAAAAATCTCCAGCAATGCCACACTTCATTCTATCCAATGTAAGAATAATATCAATTTGTACCACTTCATGAGCTCAAAACCAGCACAGACCAAACAAACTTCTAGGTTCTAGTGTGAAAATGCCCTTAAACTAAGACAAAAGTGTCAGACCAGAAGACAGACTGAATCATTGCTGACAGACACGAGCATCAGAGTCTGAAGATGATCTGAGCAGCAGAGCTGGAGGAGGAGTCTGAAAAACACACAGCATAATCGAATCCAACGCAGCTCCGCATCAACTCAGCTTTGACCTTCAGCGCAGTCCTTCCTTTCAGATAAAGCACAGGCATTATTCTTATTCCCTCCATTATGGAAATAAAGCTTTTTCTGTCTCTGTGAGTGGATAGTCTGGGGTAAACAGGGTCGAGCACAGGCCGGGGACCATCCTGACTGAGATAGAGTGATTGCTTTATAGCTAGAGGACATGGATCAGGAAGAAAGGAGCAGAGGAAGGAAGTATGGGAGGGCAGGAAAGGAGGAGAGCAGGGCTGGGTGGGAAAAAAGTGACGTCCAGTAGAGATTTTGCTACTGCGATAGATACTGTGTTCATACTGAAGGGCTGGGCGATATATTCTGCAATATATTCATGCGCATGCACAGCACTATATTTATCGCCCAGCCCTACACACACACACACACAAATATATATATATATATATATATATATGGGATAGTGATTAAGAAACATGTGAAATTATTTGACATTTAATTTCGTAGGAAATTCTACACTATTTTTTATTCGGTGTAGAAACCTGTTGAATCATGTATATATTCCTTCAACAAATTCAAATGTGGCTAAGAAAAAAAAAATAAACCACTTAATTTAACAATACATTATTTTGTTTAATAATTCTAGTTATTATTATATTATAATAATACTAGTTATGTTAAAATTATGTGAAATCAAATCAAATCAATTCTAGATTAAGCTACAAACTGAACCAAAAACCAAAATAATAAATAAATTTTATATTAAAATAATTTAAATAATTAAAAAATAATTTAGATCTGTTTTTTTTTAAATAACTTTTAATTCTTATTAAAAAAAATCTGCTCTTTACTACTAATTTTTAACTTATACTATTTAATATTCAGAATTAGACTATTTTTATACTTTGTTTCAACTCAAATTGTAGAACTTGTATTATTGTCATTTTTATTATTGTTTTGCAACATAATATTTATTCTTATTTGACTTTTAGTTATTGTACTTCAATTTATTTATATATATATATATGGTTTTATTTCAGTTAATGTTGAGTAAGTAACAGAAAATGTTAGTTCTATTTTTACTTAACAACAACTATAATAACCCTGCATGGTAAAAACATGTGAAACACAAGTAAAAATTATAAACCTAATCATTGTTTTCTATGCAGTCAACTTTTATTTTATTCAACAAAAACAGGTGGGTTAAGATTAAATGAAAACAAACTAAAAAAGTTGACGTGTTTTAATATGAAGTGACATCACTTGTTGACTATTCTCTTACGACTCTGGCTCAGTATTACTTTATAACTCCAGCACACACACACACACACACACACACACAGAGCATCTGCTCCTCTCTTCCATCCATGGAAAACAATGAAGACACACCCACTCTAACTTCACATGTAACAGCACGTTTTCCTGAGTGGTCTTTCTGAAAGGAGCAGCGCACACACACACACACACACACACACACCCCTCCTAGCAGAACACAATGACTATCAGTAAAAACACGAGGCTCTGGATCCTCCTGTGGTTTGATGTCATTCTGACCTATTACACACCACCACAGCGAGAGCCAAAGCAAACCAGCAAACCCTGCACTTATCAACATTATCTTTCTTGAAAACGCAGAATATCCAGTCTTTTCTTAATCAGTATTTTTTGTGGGCGTCAGATCAGTGTGCTTCTCTGCTTGTCAAACCTTTATGTAACGTGTTTGTTTACATGGTTTCAAAGGAACCAGTGCCTCAGCAGCTTCTCGTCATACTCACATAATTACATGATATCCAATACATAACAGACTGCTATTGCTAATGAAAAGTGCTCCATGACTTAATAACATTACTCACACCACCCTGATGAGCTCCTTCCTTTGACATTGGAAGTAAATGTGGAACATAATATGCTCAGGACAATGATTTAAAGAATGAGAAAACAAGACCAAACATGTTCAGATTAAGCTGTAATGTCTGCTCCATTCAAAGACCTTGTGAGATGCGCATGGACTAACAATAATAATGTACGTATGTCAAAAATGCATTAGTATTACATTAAATTTGTATAAACATTTTTATATTGTGTGTGTGTGGGTGTGTATGTTTTAAAGTATATTAAAATCGAAAAATGTTATTGTACATTGTAATAATATTTCACAATATTATATATAATCTTAAATCTTTGGAAAGAAAAAGATTTTCTTTTCTGTTTTATGTAAAAAATAGAAACATATATTTTCTATATACATATGATATGTGTGTGAGACATGTTTGTCAATAAAAGCAGTGTTTTAATATAGAACAGTGATTAAACCAATCAGAATAGAGTACTGTTTCCACTGTATAATTATAATGCTAAAATTATACACAGTTGTCACTCTCAAAACTCTAGTGCATCTAAAATGAAGAATGCATTTAGAGATTAAGGACATAACGTCCATCTCAGATGACCTCGTCTGCCTCTGCCAAGCGTGTGAGTGGCGTTTAATTTACGGGCAGTGAGGACATTAGGTAAATGAGAGCAAAAGTGCTTCATCGTGCCCAATGATAAACGCCAGAGGAAAACAGCAAGGACTGCAATCAAAATGCCAATATCCTATAATTGATTTCAGGGTGAAAGAGAAATGTCTGCTAAGATCACATTATGTCCACCATCTCTCTTTATGTACCGACAGCTGGGCAGGACATACTGACTTTGTTTCTTAATCGCCAAATGGTACTTTTTCATTCCAAACATGCATTAGTATATATATGAAGATGTCACAGTACATTCTTAATTGAAGCCATCTCTGCCATTACTTTCACCAAAGAGAACATACAGTTAAAAAAAAAAGTCCAAAGTGATGTTTGACTAGAATAATCTGCAAACCAGACCAGATTTTATGTTACAAATCTAATGACACTGTTCACCACGGCCTCATTATCCCGATAGCAGGTAATATCCGCCACTCTTGCATGAACACTCGTAAATACATCTGACCCTTTTGTCCGTGTCTCTTTTGCCTCTGTAGACACTTGATTTGTGGCCAGACCTGCAGAAAGAAGCACAAAGACGTTTCTGGCCTTTCTCCAAGCAGCCTGGTCTCATAATATCCAAGCAGAGTCCAGACCGTGAGGAGCGATCACCAAATTCAGCATTGTACCAAAAGCCATCATTGTGAGAGCTTCTGCAGGGAACCACGATAAGCATTTGGTTGTATGGTGGCCTCGAGCCAATGTGGAAATGGTACAATGGTCTGTACGCCGCAGATATCGAGTGCTCTTTATACATGCTGAGTGATTGTTTGACACGCATTGATTGTCATCCAGCGAATGTCATTCCAGCCAAAGTCAGGACACTTTGCGCCAACAGTTGAAGACGATGTAGGAGAAGATGAATACTTAAACATACGCTTTGTGTTTCAAATGGTCTCATATGCAATTATGCAATTAGTCATTGAGATTTTATATTTAAACAAAACAACTTCCATGGACTAGAATATTCATTGTCCACTTAATAGACTGAATCTTTATTAAAGCCATCAAGATACATATTTGATCAGTTCGTGAACTGTGTTGGCACCTATAGCACTGTGGTAACATTATTTAGTGTTTCTTTAGATGCTGTTTCTGCAACAACGTTGCATTTTAAATGGAAATATAATATTTTTTTATGTTTGTGAAAGAACTCTTATGCTCATCAAGGCTGCATTTATAATTTAAACGCAGTAAAAACAGTAATATCGGGAGATGTTTTTTATAATTCCAAATAACCTGGGTTTTATATATATATATATATACACACACACACACACGTATTATATATATATATATTAAAAATTTTCAGAATCATTACTCCACATGATCCTTCAGAAATGACTTTAACATGCTCATTTTATGCTTAAGAAATATTTCTTTTTACTATGTGTTGAAAACAGTTGTGCTGCTTGGTATTTCTGAAACCTTTTCCTATTCTCTTTCAAAAAAGACCTAAAAGATCAATTGAACAGTTTTATTAACAATATTAACAGGAGAAAAGTGAAATGTTAATCTAAAACAATACATTTAAATTGCAAGAGAGACAGAAGAATGAAAAGATAAAGATGTCTGATAAAGATGGCATTTTTTCATTTACATGAATCCTCTGCTATTGAAGAGAACCTATATATCAGCATAAAATGATTAAATCATTTATATTAAAGTGATAAGAGTGAGTAGTATTCTAATTTTTCATAAGTATTAATTTAATTGTTTATTTATGAAATATTATTGCATCTGATTGCCAAGTTACCCAATACAGCAACCCTTTCTTGTGGTAACACCGCCTGTTATAATATTTGAGATGTCAAACGCTCCAAAAGAGAGATGAAGCTATACCTACACACCATTCCTCATCTGAACCGCAAAGATTTCCATTTAAATCCAATGGACAGCACAGAGCGAATCCATTTACCACCAAAATCAACATAAAGTACTATTTGAAAAGAGCATCGCCGCACCATCTGATGGGATATTTATCCGAACACATTCATATATGTCTAAAGTGTGTGCAAACAAATGTAAAAATACCAGATCAGCATTAGGATTAGGTCTTTGTGGCCGGACTTTCTAATTTTTCAGAGCTTCACAAGCTGAATGTCAAAACAGAAACAATACAGTCATGCATACTAGCAGCTCATTGTTATGATAATCAAGTGGCTGTGAAAGCTCCTCGCCAGCTCAAGATGAAATTTTACAACCTGCAATATTTCAAACATACCACAACCTCTAGATATTAAAGGGCATCCACTCAAGCAAAGTGTCGCTGCTGTAAAAACCGACACGTCCTCTTAGTGATCGTCATTGTGGATTATGGTGTGTCATTCGGTCAAGAACAAACATGGAAATGCAATAACTAGTCTAAAGCGATAAACAGGAAAAGCAATAGTCCTCGTAACAGCACCTGAGGCTTACCTTCCCTGTCTTGGACAGTTTGAGTGGAAAAAAGCAAAAGAAGAGGAACTTTGCCCAGTTGAGAAGAGCTGCCAAGCACCAGTTCAAGCGGGCCATCCTGGTCCGTACCTTGTACCCTGAACGTCCTTCTATGATATCCCAACACACTTGATTCAACGACAGTCCTGTCACAAGGATAAAAAGAGCCAGCCTACAAATCCAAAGTCAAACTACCAGTCCGTCTTCATTCACTTGCTCGGTTGTCTCTCAACGGGGCATCCCTTAGAGCAGCGCTCGACTGAGGTTGCCCGTACCCCTGATGTGAGCACGTACGGAGGGCTGCTGCTGCATCTCACTCACTGGATGCTGCAGAAGCAGTGAAGAGGAGGGGGCATGGAGCGGAGGGGGTTGGGAAGGGGTGCACGGTGTTCATCACCGACAGAGAAACACAAGGGATCATTGCTGGAGAACAATATTACCACTACCATTATAACATTGGTGAGTAAACATCAAATGACTGGTAACTTTCTGGTTATCTCCAATCACAAAATGACCCTTGATAGTAAGTGATGTTGTTCACAATTCAAATCCAAATTAAACCTGCGTACTAAATAAAATGCACCTTCCAACTATTGTTTTTCTATTTTTTACCTTACTAAAGGGCACCAATTAATCCAATGGAGAAATAGAATAGAATAGAATAGAATAGAATAGAATAGAATAGTTCAATAAAGATTCACAAACAATATAAACTGAAAAACCAAAACACTGAAAAAGAAAAGGTAATTTATAACAAATTTCCCCATATGAACTACTGAATTTCTTGAAAAAGACAGTGAAAAAGAATAGAGTAGAACTGAATAGAATAGAAGAGGGAAAAAATGACACCATAAAAAACATCAATTGAACTTTTTTAAAAATAGAAATAATTTATAACATGGGTTAAAATTCAAATCTCAATGGGTTAAAGATTTACATCTCAGTGTAAATTTTGATCAATTTAATACAACCTTGTTAAATAAATAATATTCATTATTATATATTTTTTAAAAATAACAATATTAACAGGAGAAAAGTGAAATGTTACTCTGAAACAATACATTGAAAGTGTAAGAGGGGGGGAATTTTCAGAAAAAGAAAAAAAAATCTAACATGTGTCTACTAAAAACGGCATCTTGTAACGTTTCCAAAACTGCCTACCAAGGAAAAATCATCCTGTAGGAGTTGATGAACTTAAAATTTCTGAATCTTCTGAAAAAGTTCTGAAAAATGGGGTTCACTGTCTTTAAGCAGAATATAAATATATAATATAAATTAGTGGTGGGCCGTTATCAGCGTTAATGTGCTGCATTAATGTGAGACTCTTATAGCGGCATAAAAAAATAAAAATAAAAAATAAAAATAATTTATTCACAAAGTTGTGTTTCGAGCAGGGTCTATACTACACAAGTTATGATGACGTTCACCTTGATATTTTAGCGCGGATGTATACCTAGCCGAATTGCACTGTAGCCCTATTTGGACGGGACTAGTTTTCTAAACTACTATACGTGTGAGCTTCGATTCTAATCACCTGTCGTCAGTGATCTTCATGTACCATTTCGGACAGGACTGTATATGTACAGTATATAGAAATGCACGTCTGTATGCTATTGTCACGAATGGGTGCGAAGCAGAGGCAGAGAGACTTTCGGATTTAAATGCAAAGCCGTTTAATAAATAGAGTCAGAGTATACACGACCAGGGTCGACAACAGCAAACGGGTATTTCCAAGACAAAGGCAAAAGAGTAATCCAGATTGAGGTCTGCAATCGAAAAATCAAATACACAGAAACACGGGGAACACAGGGAAAAACGGACAGTTTGACAAAGGGGGAATACACAAGTTACATCCACAATGACGAGCGGTTTACACAAAGACATCCGGGGCATTTATACACGTTGTGTATATATATTATAAAACAGGTGCTGGAGTGCCATCCATAGCTGTGCTGCCACATCCAGCTGAACATTACAGCTATAGTCATTCGGATTGATTACAATTAATATAAATTAATCACAAATACCATGGTGAAGCTAAATGACTAGTATAACCAAACCAAGTTAATGTGTGGTTACTTTAGTTCAACTATTATGATTGTTATTTGTAGTAAACACGTTTAATTTTGATAATTAAAACATATGTAACCGAGCGCAGAAATGAACGTGAGTAATCTTACCTGATACTGATATTACAATAGCCAGTCTTAACAGTTTACGTGATCTGGCTCTTTATTTGAATTTATGTATTTATTTTATATATCATAATATATTAAATGTGCTTGTGGTAAGGGCATCTACGGCATATCTACGGCTTTACTTTTAGTGATTATTTATTTGGCAGAATTAAAATGAGCCATTTTAATCTAGATGAATCTATTTTTAAAAAAATAATCTATGCCCACCCCTAATATAAATATAAAAGTACATATACTGAGAATATTGCAACCAGCCCTGGTGGACACATAATTTTGATTCAAAATACCGTAACTAACCCACTGGTACAATGCAGAATGACATGTAAAAATGAGCCTATGAAATAGAGTACAGCACCCCAGGGAGATCCTGTTAGGACAGGAAGGAGTAACATAATTAAGATTGACTAGCTCTAACAAATGGGCTTGCGCTTGACCCTGTGGGACATTTCTGCCGGTCTGAGTAAATGTTCTCATTAGGAATATTAAGAATAACGGATTTCACAATCACAACAGACTAACATCTGATGGGTACATTATGATTGTTGTGGGAGCAATATGAACTAACAGAGCAGTGGGTTAAATAATTTTAGCCAGGAGAAAGCTAAGAAAATTTATATTGTACAGTATATAGTATCTTAAATCTAAATGTCAACACAACACAATTTAAAAGGACAAGGATTTTATAGCAGATGAAGAACAGAGGAGAAACAGCTGATACCACAATGCCTTAGTTACCACATGACAAATACCAATAAATGACAAATTTAGAGGCAATTGCACCACCCCATAAAAATCAGCGTTCACAGCTAAGATTTAAACTTAAGATATAACAGCTAACCATAAAATGTATTGTGACAAAAACCTATTTAAAATGTACTCCAAAAAAGTGCAGATTAAATAATAAAACATATTAAATAAATTTAAACAATAACTACTTTTAGTAAGTATAAATGTGTTCACACTAAAAAAATTAAAATCATTTAAAAAAATTACAGAATTCTGTAAAAACAGTAACACCAGCATTCAAAGCGAAGATTTTAATTTGTAAAAATTTTAAATGTTAACAACCCTAAAAAAGTGCAGATTAAACAACATTTAAACAATAACTACATTTAGTACGAACGTGTGATGTGTTCACTGCAAATAAATACAATATTTTAAACAAAATTACCAAATTTTGTAAAAATAGTAACAATACTCAGTTCTTCCAATTCTGAAAAATCCCAGATTATAAACTTTAAAAAAAATCTAATAAAATAAGAAAAAATGGCATGTCAGAAGTGCAAGAGGGAAAAAAAACAATTATTAGGGCATGTTAAAACTTCTACAGGGCCTCAAAACTACCTCAGGCCCTACAGAGTTAACTTGCAATTGTAATTTATAAACTCTCAAATCTTAAGAAAAGGGGGGAGGGGCAGTCTAAATTGAGGTATCAGAATTGCAAGTTAACTCTCTAAATTCTGAGGTGGTTTTGAGGCCCTGGAGATATTTAAGAGTATATATATATATATATATATATATCTCATAATTATTTTTTTCCGGAGAATTTTGAAAAACAATGTCTAAATTGTGAGAGATACACTCATGATTTTAAAAGAAACTCACAATAAAAAGAAAAACTTCACACAACAATAAAAATCCCAAATCAGTCACATATGAAATCCAGTAATTATGCCGCTATAGTCCACTGTCTCAATTTCCTCTCAGTTAAACGCAGCATGCATCTATCACATTACAAAGCTGGAAGTGGATACAGCATGTGCCTACGATCAAACACCTTAAATCTTCTGCATGAGTGCCTGTTTTATCGAGACAGAAGAGAAAATAGGCTTCATATGACATTCAGTTTATAGAATCTACTTTTTGGAAACGCTAAGATAAATAGACAAAGGGGGAGGACAGTTTTTGGATAGGATGCTGAGCGGACTGTGACTAATTTAGTGGTGGTTTCAGACCGGACTGGCTGCGGGAGATATAGAGTCTGGTTCAGAGCCAGACTACAGCAGCCAATATCATCTGCACAATGCTGTATGCATAATGTACACAATGAGCTGATGCTGTTGATTTAGGATATCACAAAACAGAATGAGGGCCCTTTCCTGGAAATACAAATCAAAGCAAACCCAAGGCCACAAAAAAAACACTGATATGAGCAGAAATAGCTAACACAGAACTTTTGAATTAAAACCCCCAATGCATGTGTCCATTCTCACAGGCTTACACAGGAGCAACTCCTTCAAATGCATGCAGTAAAACACAGAAAGACATACTCTTTATGATAGAATTTTAGATGCAGCTGTGCTCACTTGCTAAACCTAACCCAGCTAGACCAGCTGAGAAGTACACCAAAACCCCAAAAAACTGGGCCTGGCTGTGTTTCCAGCATTGTGTCCTGTTCCCTATAACCTCCTAAAAATGTGCCCCATCTCAACAACTCTGCCGCCCACTCCAGACGCCCATATTAAATTAGCTCCTCACAAAAAGTAGCTTAACAAATTTCCATCAGCAGATATCCATCAGCTGCCAAGCCTTCGCTCGTGCACTAGCCATAAAATCAGAGAGGATGTGGCTCTGTTGGCTTTATGAGAGGGAAATGAGAAGTGAGGGGGGAAAAAAATGAAATCAGGGAAATCTGTGAACGTGTGGATACATAACCTCAGCCTGGGTGAGTCTCTGCTGCATCCTGTTTTCCAGGGTACTTTCATCCAAAAACTGGAAAAATTGCAATTTTGACAGCTATGTTATGTTCCATTACAGGCAGAGAAATGATACGCCGCCATCTCCGCTGATAAGTGCGTTTGCCTTCAGGACATCAAACACATGCTGAGCCTGAGTGATCCCGGCCTTCTGCAGAAGAGCTCTGAGAGTCTCGGACATGAAAAGGCAGGAGACAGCTGGGTGGGGATCGGAGACGCTTCCTGTTTGATACGAGAAAAAAAACCTAGAAGTGTTTACTCCTCGAAATCAGGGCTTTTCTGAGAAATCAGGAGAGACACAGGGCTTAGTCTGTATTGTTTTATGGTCATTGTTTAGGAGAGTAAAAGGGAAAGAGGCCCTGAAGTCAATCTACCTGATGCTAATCTCTCTCACACACACACACACACACACCTGCACTGTTGCATTTATCAAGTCAATCCAACTCATAATTAAATGATTTTTATGATACTTTCTTATATAAAGCAAATGAGCTTTTTCTATACTAAAATGTATTGTATTATTAAAAAAAAACTTTTTAAAGGGTATATCAGTAACAATATATATATATATATATATATACGTACGTATATATATGCATGTGTATATGTATATATGTATATGTGTGTATATATATATATATGTATGTGTGTGTGTGTGTGTGTGTATATATATATATACACACACACTCTACATGTAAATATTTAAAAAATATATACTGTGTGTATAAATAAATACACACTACACATTATATAAACAAACTTTTTTTTATGCAATTAATTATATATAGTAGTAATATACAGTATTATTAGTAATATATTAGTGATATTATATATTAATAAATAAAATAAAAAAGAAACTGTACAATTTATTAACAACAATGAAATAAAGGCTATACAAAATAATAAATATATAAAAATAAAGATTTTGAGTTTGAAGCAGGAATAATGCTATATTATTATTTAATTGTACTATATAATATATAAAAAGTTGCAAAATATTTCATTTTAAAGGGAGGAAACGGTTACATTTATACTAATTATATTCCTCTCAACTTTCCACTTGTTTGGCAGTACAGATGAACAACCATCAATCACTTACACGGCATATAAACCACTCCACAACAACCAAACCACTGCACCAACAGACAAAATATTACAGTCATGCTGCAGTGCAGGAAGATATACTGATACTGAACACAATAATATCATCATCAATGCAATTTAGCCCAATTGTTGGTTTAATTAAAATCGACCAACAAAGACATGAGGTAAAGAATGTGAACAGCCTTTCATTTTCATCCGTTAAGCTTGCTCAGCACACTGTGGGAAAAAAAAAACCATGAGAGTGACTGTGCTTCATGAAATTGGATTGTGCATTTGTGTGTGTGTGTTTTTCCCTAGAGCTGATTTATGTTTTTATATATATATATATATATATATATATATATATATAGAGAGAGAGAGAGAGAGAGAGAGAGAGAGAGAGATAGATAGATACAGCACCATGAGCCAGTGTTACACTTGATCAGTCCCATACAGGCAATTCACTCTTGAAAATGAACAACTTCCATGGGCTTGATTTCTGTGCACACAGCAAAATGACAGATTCGGTTTTTGCATTTTAACGCTCTCTCATAACTCTGGCACACCACCATGACATCATATGATGTGGTAAGAGAATGATTTGAAACGCCCTATATAGGTATCTTCCGTATATTAAGCTCAGTTTACTGTATATTACACTGAGAATAACATTAAAACCAAGCAATATCACTATCTGCACATTAATATAACATATACAAATAGATGCAAATGTCAACATCACATCAGTGACTGATGAAACCAATTACTCTTTCACCTCCTTCTATTGATCCTTAAGCCATTCAGAGGATTGAACAGTCTACAAAAGGAGACATGCGTCAAGCGTCTGACTAATTAATAGAAATTTCCTATTTAAACACTCCAGGTTACATCTAAGAGGAGCTGCAGTGGAAACTTGCATCAAGGCATAAATGACAATGTTGCAACTGTTAAATTTTTTTAAACCAGCAAATTGAAATAAAATTTCAAAAATATATATATAGTTGTGCTTGCAACTTACTAAAATAAAATAAATTATTTTTTTAAGTACTATATTTATTGAAACTGATCAAAAAAAAAAAAAGCTAAACGGAAACATTTAAAGAAAAAAACTAAAAAAGTTATAAAAAAAAAATTAGATAAATAATGAGAATAAAAACAAAATTATTAATACATTATTTTAAATATTGAAATTGTAAACATGTATTAATTTAAAATATAAAAAAATAATATAGTATATAAATAAAGCTAATAAAACAATGCTGTAATAAATGCTGAATATTAAAATATTTTCCAATTTGGTGGTAATATATGTACTGTCATAAAATATGCATCGAATTTATGAGATTATTATTTATTTTACACACATTTAAAAAATAATAAAATGACAAAAAATGAGAATAAATCATAAAATTACTAATACATCATTTTAAATATTGAAAATATAAACATTTGTTAATTTGAAATATAAAAAAATGATATAGTATATAATAAATCAATGCTGTAATAAATGCTGAATATTATCAACAAATCGGAAAATATTGTAATATATGTACTGTTATAAAATATGCATTGAATTTATGAGATTATTATTCATTTTGCGCACATTTTTTCGAGAAAAAAAACTCCATTCTTCTGAAATGCATGACTATTCTATTAATCAGCCTAAAGGACATGGTTATCATAAGCCAATGCCGATTATCCCAAAATGGCTTACTATGACGCAAAACATTATTTTATCACCGCTGAACACTCTCAGACTGAGGCAGATGGAGAAAAGAAAATAGGAGGAGGGGAAGCAGGATTAGCCAAAGTATCCTGGGCCGGGCTGGCCCCACAATGAAGCTTTAATTGGACTCCTTTTGTCTCGAAATTGAACTTTTCTGTGTAGCCCTTTAAGAACCTGCACAAAGGAGGGGAAAGGGAGGAAAAGAAAAGGCAAAAGACAAGGAAAACGAAGAAGAATATCCTCTTGAACTCTCTTCACTCAGGATATTTGGTGGCAGTGTCTTATCAAAGATGAGATGGGGTCTCTTCCTCCACCTGAACACTGCTTATTTAAACCCACTACTGAATAGAAGCTAATCAGAGAGAGTGTGGGAACTCAAGCATATACAGCCTAACAGAGACTCGTCCTGACTAAAGAGCAGCTATGCCAGGCAGAGTTTTTACATTATTAAGAGTAAATGGAACCAAACTGGTGCCGAATGGTTCACAAAATAACTATTTTCTTAATAGGTCTGTTAAAAAGATCTAGTGCACTTACCAACTAATGTTTATGACAACATGAAAAACCTAACAAAATACATTCTCAGAAAAAAACTATTATAAAATACTAATATAGTAATACTAATTTGCCATAATATATCAAATTAAATTAATTTTTAATCATCTCCTAAAGATTTCCTCACAATGCCAATGCTTGAACAAGAGGGGCATAACGGGATCACGACCCCCAGACTGCCACGTAATCATCTACGCGTTTAATGACGGTTGTGCTTGCACATCCTCTCCATTAAGAAAAAGAGAATGAAGTAATGAAAAGCCATAAAGGGTCTTAGGCAGTAAGCTGCTCTCATCCTTCATTTAAACACAGTCCATTGTTAAGAGAGGTCTGGCGGTTCCTCGTGAGAATCTAGGAGGTGTCAGAAGAGGCTGATCTGCACAATACCACACTTTTAGCAACCATGCACAATGATGTAAGTGATTTTATATCGCGAACATAATATAATAAATCATTAAAGATATTGGTGCTAACACATGCCATATTTAATTGGGCACTTATATTTCTGCTTTAAAAAAAAAATGTTATGCTATAGCAGAAGCAGATGTACGATTTTTTCCCCTCTTTCTGTGTTCATATCTTGCTGTTCTGAAATTATTTCACAACTCAGCAATGCAACAGTATTTTTTAGTGAATTAAAGTAAAATCTGCAACTTTCTTATTTTTCCCATTGCAGAACTGATCTTCTATACATAATCATGTACAATCAAATGAGCAAATCACAAAATTAATATCCATATACTTCCACACAATTAGAATGCTGTGATGCCTAAATTCATCTTTTTATATTTCCAGTGCTTTATAGTTTTATGATTTTATCAGTTTATCATTGTACAGAGTTTTAATATCCATGCATCAAATTCAATACATAGATATACGGTAAAAATATATCTGTTCGAAAATATTATGATGACATCACAGCTACAAATATCAATTTTGAATGACCCTCCGTGTTCAAAGCAATTTCTAAGTGAAACTTGTTTCTACAACAAAATGCATCAGAATTCAAATTTCTACACATACAGTAAAAGAATAAAAATAGATATAGTGTAAAATCTGAATGAGCTCTAATGTTTGAAGATCATTTACAGACTGAAACACATTTCCTGCACTGCTGAGCGATGTGTGTTTGTTTCTAGTTCCACGGTATTCAGAACTGCTGTGTCTCCACATTGATGAACGGCCGGGGGCAAGTACGGCTGCCAGGGGAGCATTTTATGTAAGAGATAGCTAATCCCATTACTCTCCAAGCTGGAACATAGCAGCGTGCCGCACTGCTAGAGGCTGAGAGGTTTGGCCCGTGACTGCAGTATTACAGTTAGATAGGGAGGGAAGAGCCCGTCCCACCGTAACCTCCACACAAGACTTTAAATCAATCACACAAATATCATCAATGTTATTCTGTGAGAAAGAATATTGTGTCTGTGTGTGCATTCAAGAGAAAAACTGCCTGATTGTAATATTCACTGTATGAAGGAATCAAATAACCATATTCTAAAAACTAGATAATAAATAAAAGGCTCAGTGACAGACAAGGATGTGTAAGATATAATCTGTATTCATGTTAGTACTAATAATAATAATAACAAACAATTAACGGTGATTAATTGCATCCAAAACAAAAATGTTTTTACATAATGTATGTGTACACATTGTTTATATTTATTATGTATATATAAACACACACACATGCATGTTTATATATTTGTAAATATTTACATGTATATTTATTTTATAATGTACAAACATAGTATATTTTTCTTAAATATATATATGCATGTGTGTACACACATAATAATATACAAAGTACACACACACACATATTATGAAAACAAAGACTTTTATTTTGAATGTGATTAATCGTTTGACAGCACTAAAACAGAACAGAAAAAAAAAATCCCTTTTTGGCAAAAATAATTTTAAATAATTAAAATACATTTTTTTGAAAGTCTTTTAAATACAAAAAACACAAATAATGTCCTCTTAAAAGTTTCAAAATGTATGTATTACACAAAAAATAAATAAATACCATTTTTAAAAACACATCTTGGCTTTCCATATCAGGAAAATCATATTATTTGAAATAAAATAACAAATTCTATAAAATAGAAAATATTATATATTGGTAACGGATAGGTAAATATATTTTTAAAAATATTTTTAAATATTATAATAATAATAAAAATATTTTTTAATAAAATAAAAGCATTTAACAGGATCATGTAATGGTTTGCTTGTCCCATGACTTCTTGAGTTTTGTTACTTCACATCCACCTACAACTTAGTTTTTGCCTCTCCAAATCAATCTTTGACCTTCCAATGAAGCTTGTTGTTTTTGTTGTCGTCTCCAGTCAGTTATACCACCAAGACATTTTAACATGTTAATCATTGAGCATGTTTAGTGTCTCTTTACACAACATACACAGTTCCAGTCACAAAAAAAAGCATTTTGTCACTGACCCAAAAAAACAGATGAATCTGAAGCTGTACCATCTCTTGCCTATGAGCGATTTGAAAGGTCACTGTTTTGGCCAGTTGCTCAGCAATACCGTCCAGTGACTGTGTAAAAGAGGGTGTTATTTTGATCCACAGTCTGTGTCCATAAACCCGTCACTAAGAGGCAGAAGCTCCAGCGGGACCCAACCTGGAGACATGCCTCACTTGTGCAGACACGCTTCACTTGTGGGCTTCTATAGTGTGAAGTGCACATAAAGAGCATCCTGAGGGTTAAATAGACTCTCTGAATGACCTGCAGGCACTGTGACCAGGAATTTGAGACATTCACAACACAAAGCCACCAAAACAGTTGTGCCCAAGCCGTGCACTGCACCGTCAAAATCCTCCGGCTTTTCATGGATCTGTCATCTGACTCTTTGTTATGGTCTGTGCTTCTAACCTTTGCCGGTGAACTCTTGTACACCGGCAGCTTATTTCCTCGGACCAACATGACTGGTGGCAATTGATGTTAATGGACAAAGTAGACAATGTGGGGAAGATTACTAATCACAGAAACGCTGTTTTAGGTTACTACCCCTAATGTAATAGGATTTCGTTTGTCCTTCAAACTGAGCAGCAATTGCAATGTACAGAATTGGTAAAACACCAATTTTTAGGCCTACAAATTATCTGCCAAAATGCAGATCCAAGACGTAGAGGAGTTAGTTTTTTTAAAGTACAAATTTATAAAGTACATCACTTACTCACTAATGGATCCTCTGCAGTGTATGGGCTAAACTTAATATATTGACCAGAAGCAAAAGTTTAAAGTTACCTATTTACAAGTGATGCTAAATTTCTCAAAATCTGTTCTGATGAAAAATCAAACTCATCTACATCTTGGCATGAGGGTGAACAAATGTTCATTTTTTGGGTGAACTATTCCTTTAAAGTAATACTTTTTCTGTTCAAGCTACTTTTTCAGCAATTACAGTGTAGTTTCCAAGCACGCTCCTCGAAGGTAATAAAAAACAACAATGAAACCAAACTGCAGTTTACAAGGAATTTGATACTTATTATTCTATCCTAGAGACATCATGATTTGAACTGAATTGCACTGAACAATCCTGTCCCACTTTGAAGCAGCCAGAATTCAGTTGTGACTAACTTGACAACCTTAAGCACGCAAAGTCTGACGTCTGACGCAAACAAAAGTATTTAGACAACACAGGAAAACTATGAAAGGTGCATCACGTAAACAATGAATGAAGCGCTGGATTGGTCGGTTTGGTAAACAGGAACATCGTCACTGGTTTGTAGTTCACTGGAGCCCTGTCTCGTAACACAAGCCTAGACTTGGAGTGTGTCGGTTACACTTTATATCTTATTTTTCTTTACCCAGATTCAGAGCTGATAATATAAGAGCTGAAAAAGGGGCTGGGATTGAAATACGTGTTGTTTATTATCACAATCAATGTCATACTGAAAGTGCATAAGCAATATGTATATAAAATCAAAATGCAACAACATTTATTTCTAGTAGGCCTACTAATTAACCCTAATAAACCCTTTCCCTGAGACTGCAGTGTCCAAAAGTTGAGACCACTAGTAAAAATGCATTGTTTTCTATACTCAGTGAATCACCACATGGACTTTTAATACGCTACATGGATTAATATGCCAATAAATCCTAAAAAATGCTAATAAAGCAGCCTTCATTCACTCACAAATAAAGTTTTATTGTACATACTGTAATAACAAATCTCTAAAATATATCTTCACTCTAGAAGGTTCTAAACGTTTCCATGATTTAAGAATTTGTTCATTATTATGACTAAACAAGTTATGAATAAAAATCTGATATTCAGCCAAATATAACCCTGTGAGAATACTATTTCTAATATAATACAGCAATTGCCATTAATTTATACAAAAATATCTTGTACAAATGTACACAATCATTAAAAAATTTCATATGATCATTTTCATTTTGAATTTGTGTTTTTTTTTTACATGACCTAGAAACATATGGAACAGGACATAAAATATTTAATATTAAAATATTTATCTTAATTTTTAGAACTTTCATATTTATTTAAAAATGCATATTTATTTGAAATAAAAGTGTAAAAATAAATATATAAATAATAAAAAATTAGGGGGGAAAAGCAGCTCCAAAACAATCTATATTTTTCATGCAGTTTTAGATGTTGAACCACTCTGTACAGTATGTATTATAATATGAATGTATTTCATCTGCAATGCTCCGTGCCAACTTTGTAAAAGTTAGAGAGGTCAACAAGCAACTCACCGTCCAGAGGGACATCACACGGCCTTCTGTGACAATTATCCCGTCAGTTGAAGAAGAACCTAAACAAGTCCAACTTGGGTTTTATCATACAGAAGAACTGAATTGATGCATTTACAGTCACGGTTCAGCATATACGTGTATCCCAGCCCTCCTCAGCAGCGCACACTGAGAACAAGAGCCTGGATGTCTGGCCTTTGTTCTGACATATTTCCTGAGCTGCATTGTTAGCCATGGAAAGGAAACACATGCACGCTCGCACACACTTTTCTGCGAGATTCTCCCGGGGGGATGCGATCGTCGGACAGCATGCGGAGTACTAGGAGCCCAACATTGTTTTTCTTTCCTTCACGCTATTTCAGAGGTCAAAGTTTAACCTGTGTCTCGCACAGAGCTACAGTTACAGAGAAGACTCTTAACATTCATGTTGATCATTGACAGAAGTTTCCAAGCCGTCTGACCGGACAGCCAAACCCCCCTGGCTCTGACATGACATTATTAGAATAGGAGGCCTTATTTACAAGTTCTTCACAACAGTAGCTAATGAGTGTGTTCGACTCTAGGAGGTCAAAAGCCGAGGTGTGTAAAACATAATTAGCTGCTGTCGCAACAACTCAATGAACGTGAGGTACTCTCCTCTCAGTATTTAACACATTTTATGTTTAAAATTCATTCTGCAGATTAGACGTATTGACTAGCACCATTAAATATAAATGACGGTTTTAATAAAAACATAAAATTAAACAAAATTAAATCAAATAAGAAAAAAATCATTAAAAACTCTTCTTCAAAATTCATGAAAAAGATTTTATAAAATTTGTTAAGGCTGTTCACATTAACATTTTTACTTGTGATTTTCGAATCTTTTACACAAAATAACATTAAAAACTGTTTTGTTGCTTAAAAAAAGAATAATGCAGTTAGTAATAAAATAGACACACATATATATATATATATATATATATATATATATATAAGTGCTG
>JAUMHI010000049.1:4469597-4483507 GCA_032359435.1 Enteromius unitaeniatus
AATAGACACACATATATATATATATATATATATATCTATATATATATTAGTGCTGTCAAATGATTATTCATGATTAATCACATCCAGAATAAAAGTTTTTATTTACATAATATATGTGTCTATTCTGTGTTTATTTATTATGTTTATATTAAAACACATACGTACAGTTTACATGTATTTACATGTAAATGCATTTATATATTTACTTTCTTATATTTGATATTTTATACATAAATATATTTATAAAATATATTTAATATATAAATATAACATTTTCATTAAATATATACATGCATGTGTCTGTATTTATACATACTTAAATATACACAGTACATACAAATATATTACATAAAGAAAAACTTTTATTTTGATGTGATTAATCATGATTAATCCTGAATCATGATTAATAAATAAATAAATATATACTGTATATACACTGTTATTTAATGTATATTATTTATAGTTATAAAAATTAAATAAATATGTACATTAATATAAAATTATTTATATTATATAAAGTATATTGTATATTTTGTATAATATACATGTATATTCTTTTTAAAAAATACAGTGCTATTTATTTTATTATAGTTTATAATTAAAATATATCATATAATTTATATAATAATTATTATATTATTTAATAATAATAGTGTGTAAATAGTGTGTGTGCGTGTGTTTAAAAATATAACAAAAAATGTAATCTTAAATGAATAAATATGTAAATATATAAAAAATAAAATGATACATAAAAATAAATAACCTACTCTGCTCTCTGCTTAGCGCCTGTATTAATGCACCCCTAGTGGACAGTACAGTACAGTACAGTATGTAAGCACTACTGTAGACAAGTCTACGTCTTTCAAAACAACCCACTTTTGCCATGGTTACCAGGGAGATACATCTATAAATCTGTACCAAGATCACAAAACATCAAAAGGCTGGTCGGTGGGAGACTGTGGTTAAGTTTGAGCAGAGTGAGCACAGAGCTTGGAACTGCATGCACAAGCTCCTCAAACCTTCCTGCATGCACATCCACTGCTATTAGCAGAATTAGCACGGGGTGAAAGTGTCAGGGGTGAGAGACACTACAAAATTTAAAGGTCAGACGGGCCACAACCCCATAACCGCCAGCAGGGGACCACTTTAATGAATGCGCTGACCACCTCAACATCACCTCCTGTTCAGTTCAGGCCTAAATTAAAGTGAATGCATAGCGTCTGGAGACAGAAAGACAGATAGAGGTGCGTTAGGGTCTTTTCTATGCACCGACAGGTATTAAATAACACGTCTGTGGGCAGACTCGTCACAGGACATTCTGTGAACATGTCCTCCATTAAAGGAGGTAGATTTACTGTCCCCTTGAGCAGAGACCATGTTTTCATTTAGAGAAAGCTATGTGACATACTGCCCCGAGGAGAGAACATCAAGCACCTGCCTCAGCGAGTCAAATTCAAACACACACACACAATAGCCTATGCATCGTTATGTTGGATTTGTCAAGCTAACATATTGTTATTGCACACAGTTTGGATGTGTTTTTAATTGCTAAAGCTTTCAAGCAACATCCACAAACTCTGCAGTCCTTTAAGTAGCGCAGATTATGGTTTGCCAGTCAGAAATCCCTCAAATGTTCACTAAATGTAATTATTGGTTGTAGATTTTTCCCTCTTGTAGATTTTTTTTAGTTATTATTCCACATATTCAAACTGTCCGCAACACTCAGTACTGACTGACACATGATCCGGTGGAATTTGAAGGAAATGGCATCAAACGTGGTTTGACACATCAATGCACCGTTTTTGAATCTAAACTGTGCCGTGGGGGGGGGGATTAGCAGAGAATATCGACTTTCAGTCTTTTTTTTCTTTTTATTTATAAAGGATTTTAAGATGCCTATAAATATCATTTTAAACATTCACTCTCTCTCTCTGTTTTATTTCCGTTGTGCGTGGGAGCAAGAGAAGGTGGAGAAACCTTTTCCTTTCTTTCTTTTCTTTCTCCTTGTCTTTACGTGTATAGCCAAGCCACTAGGAGGAGATGTTGAACCTATGATGGTAGACGGTACTCTCTTTAAATGCGTACTTCCGATTAGCAGCATTTCAATTGTTTGGCGTGCAGGTGGTTGTCCGTCACTGGAAGAATAACCGCTGACGTTTTCATGCTGGTTATTCTGAACTAAATATGTGGATACTGAATGATCAACACTGCATATTGTGTGTGAGTGTTAACGATTGACTGGTGGATTTGTAACACTTTTGTATACAAGCCATTTTAATTATGTGATTGCTCTTAGCCATCTGAGATGTTTTGAGACTCTCGTATTTGTCGGCTTGGGTTGGACGAGTGGCGGATGTTGAGCGAGCGGGATAGTCAACAAGTCAATGTGTTGCACAAGGGGGGTTGACGATCTATGGTAGGTCGTTGTGTTGAGTAAAATGATCATTAGAATAACTTTGTATGCACTAATTTACCATCCTCCTAAATGAGAGTGTTAAAATTGTTTTCTTTTTTTAGGAAGTGTATTGTGATGATTATAGCCCCTTTATGGTATGTGTATATGATCAGCTAACAGTTTAAAGGTAATTATTTTAATGGTCATTGAAATTTTAACATTGATTGTAATAAATATATAGACGGTGGTTTCTCTTTTTAATTGTCCAATTTAAGAATGTGGGATATTTTTTTCGAGACTAGACAGGTTCTATGCCTTTGAACATCTTAATGTTTTTAATAGCTGTTCAATTGTTCTTGTAATCTAGATGATTATACTGGAGACAATTACTATTTGGATGCTTGTCTGAAGCAAAGACGCAGTTAGCAGATCTTCTATGATATAAAGCACAGGCCCGGTCGAGATTCCAAAGTATTGATCTAATGGATGCATCATCCAAGTTTTCAGTCTTGAGAAAAAGAAGGCTTTGCACTCTGAGGGTGGGGGTTTGCTGACGGACCTCGTAGGCATCTGAAGAAGAGCTGTTGGTTTTTATAAGAAACTCTACAGAAGTAAGCTTAACGTAGAGAGCAGGGAGGAAAGTGTTTTTTTTATGCTTTAGCCCAGACTTCTGAAGAAGGTAAGGCTGCTCTCTCCAGCCCTCTGAGTTTGGGAGAGTTGCATAAGGCCCTTCAAGGCATGGATTCTGGGAGAGCTTCCGAAATTGATGGTCTCCCAGTTTGTTTGTTTTTTTTTTCTGGGCTGATTTGGGAGAGGATTAGCGTCAGGTACTGAATGGTAGCGTGTCAGAGGGCAGGCTCCCATTGAGTTGCTGTAGAGCTATCAAAAACTGTCATTCCAAAAAAGGGGGATCTCACTGATATTACATGCTGGCATCCTGTTATAAGGTGTTCTCCAAAACCGTGGCCAACAGACAGACTGGAGGGATGGATCTTGTCATCCATCCGGACCAGACCTACTGTGTTCCAGATCCATTTTTGATAAAATTTCTTTCATTCTGGACATTTTAGAAGTGTCAATTGTGTGTAATGATGTTATAGTTGCTATAAATGGGCAAAGATACAGGTTTTGGTTAAATTAATTGAAAATGGTTGTTTCTTCTGCCAGAGTAAACTGGACAAAATGTAAAACATTACTTGTTGGGTCAGTGAACCAGGGGTACATCGAACCTTCCTGATGGTTTATTATGGGGAAAAGGTGGTATTAAATATTTAGGAGTTTTTTTTAAGAGATAAGAAAAACTGGGAAGGGGTCCTTGAAAAGGTAAAAGGTTGCCTGGATAAATGGAGATGGCTGGTTCCAAACATGTCTTTTAGGGGACGCATTCTTCTTGTTAACAATTTGGTGGCATCCTCCTTTTGGCACAAGCTGGCCTGTGCGGACCCCAGACTTTGGCTGGGCCAGATTTGGGTAATGCAGTGGTAACCTCCCAGCACCTGGACATTAAATCTGTCTAGAATAATTTGACAAAGTAGCTTATTAGTTCATAATTAGAACCGAGAAAGAAAGAAAGAAAGAAATAGATGAAGTTTCAAGTAAAATTGGTATTTTTTAGTAAAAAAATAAAATCACAAAACAAACTAAAACTAATTTAAACTAAACAAAAGCCCATCCTTAACGTAGGCATTACATTATTGTAAATGATGATAATATATAAAATTAGAAATAATATAATTTTATTTTAAGTGAACTGTTCCTTCAAAGATGAAGGATGTAATTTATACAGCACCAAAGACATTTGCAAGAATGTGACAATTTAAACATGTGTATTGTATTTTATCAGTAGTCAAACTTTACTCACAGAGTTTATTGGGCCATTAGTGTTATATTTGCTACTACAAATAAATAGCAAATTTGTTTGGTGCCTCTAGTGGTACAGAAATCACACGCGTCATCTTTAAGTTAACTACAAAGCAAGTTCACATGTCTGACAGGACTGTGAAGGAGGTTATAAATAGAAGCTCTCTCTCAGAACAGACTGTTCCTGGCGCTGGTCAGCTGTAAAAAGGCCGGATGTGAACCTGGGTGCTGACAGTGAGCATGATGGGAAAACACACGCACAGAGCACAGGAAACACACTGTCCTCACCCACAGGAAACATTCCAGCTTGACAACAAAACAACCTGCTGCAGCTAACTATAGCAAGCTCTGGCTGGGGCTCCTCCTGCTCTCGTGACTGTGCAGAAAGAGCGTCACTGACAGAGGCTCCTGAGGGACGCCAACACACTGCAGCACAAACAACCAAACAGCTAGCACTCAGCTCATACATTCACATACACACAGATCTGATTTCAAGAGGACTTTCTCCAATATCACGACCACATACATCAGTAACTAACTCTGTGTGTTGCTGGAAGATGGATAGAATTGGTGCAAAAATAGAGTCTTGACCAAATCTCTACACCTAAACCTACATGTACCCATGAGTAATGACTAAAATCAGAGGACATGATAGATGTCTGACACTGATGTACAAGCACCAAACACTGATTGTAAGCCTAAACTTCACAAAAACTGTATATTATTTGATTTTATATTATACGATATTTACTTTTTTTTTTAACTACATATTTTGAATTTAAAAAAGGTGAAAAGGTAAAAGGCTAAATAAATAAATTAGTATATATTTTTAGTCAAACAAACAAACTAAAATACAAACATAAATGTAGATAAATATGAATAAATAAATGTGTTTATTTATTCAATTATATATAATTGTTTTCTATATCACTCACACATTTGATTGATTGATTAGATATTAAATCAAAGGTTTGTGTATCTGTCAGCTGCTGACTCTACAGTTGTGTTAGTCAGTAAAGAGAAGCCCTTCAACATCTCCCAGCTAAATTCCGACCAATGGCAGACAGAGCTAGTGGTGCAAAAATGACACATTTCAGCTTCAAGAAAAGTAAAAAAGTTTCCAAAGCATAAAGATGTAAAAACACGCAGTGTGAAACACAGACAGTTACAGCCTGCGATATTCACCGCCGGTAAACGGCAGCTTACGTGTGAAGCAGCATTAATATGTATTGGTCTGTGAACATGGAAGCAGATGAATAGCGCTCGTCTTCTGAAGTGAGTGGGAGGTCAAACGGGTGACACTGGTAAATATTTGCTTGTATTCAGGACACTGGGCCCGTGATGACTTAGCTTTGTGGCGGTTTGTTTAGTGAGGGGCTGGTTTGGCTGTGAAGCTGCCGTGTCTTGTTAGCGGTGAGATGGAGAAGGAGGGGTCCGCTGACGGAGGCCAGGCCCTGGAGCGTGTGAACTCTTTAGAGGATTAGATATGTCGGCCCCTCCTGGGGAGATCTGTGTGAGCAGTAACCATCCCACGGTCACCGAGGACTGTACTGATCAGTATGACAAGTCCTGTGTAAGTAGGATGTGTGCCAAACAGTAAAGATGAGGAAGGACTTGCTATTAAGGGATGTAGGGCAAAGCAGAGATGAAATGTTATGGTAAACAAGCAGCATAAACTTGCTGCATTGATTTACAATTCAATAAGTGCGTTCATTTCAAATGTGGCTCATAGTAGTAGTAGGCCTATTAGTATTAGTATTAAATAATGATTTATGAATAATATTATACAATTATTTAAATTATGTAATTACAATATTCATATTCATGTAAATATAATAATAATAACAATAATAATAACAATTATTATTATTATATAATTAATTAATAATATTGTAACAATAATAATAATAATAATAATAATAATATCATTTACAAAAATTAAGAATGATGAAGTGCGTGCGTGTGTGTAATTTAAGAATGTAAATGTAATAACAAAAAAAATCACATTATTATTATTATTGTTGTAACCGTTGTTGTTAATATATTATTATTAAAATAATATTACTGTTAATATTACTGTTGGATATTATTAAATGGTCATCAAATAATAAATGAAAAAGAATCCGTTAATATATTAAATATCTGAGTGATTATCTAAACTTAGAATTATAATAATAATAATAATAATAATTAGTATGTATATTAATGTATACAATGTATATTACAATAATTATGACAATTACTTAATATATTAATTACATGATACAGTGTTATGATATATAAGAATATTTATTATATTAAATACTAAAATATATGAATATGTACTTGTCTATTTATCAATAGCTGTATTAGCATGTGTAGCATGATATATGATTCTTATAGTCTTATAGTCAATCAGTTCAAGAAATCACTCACACTGGCTTTGAATCTTGACCATTACAATGTTTTACAATGTCTTTGTTTTAACAATACCTCCACCTTGTGGGCAGCAACTAATGTACTATTGTCTAAAGAAGAAAAACCTTGAAAAAACTTTACTGGTTCCTAAACATGCATCAGTGGTGGGTAGTAACGAGTTACATTTACTTCGTTACATTTACTTGAGTAAGTTGTCTGGGTAACTAATACTTTTAGAGTTGATTTAAAGATGGGTTCTTTTACTCAAGTAATTTTTTTGTGAAAAAACTGGATCTTTTCATCGCTACTGTAGGTGATGCTCCTCTCGTTACTTCATCTTCATGCAAGTTATAAATGCTTCCATTTATCCCAAACGCGCTGTCTACTTTTCTTTGGGCATTGAATGATGCCCATTCGCTCATGAACGATTCATTTTTTGAGTCAATTACCGTTTAAAGGCTTGATCAAACCATGTGGCAAACCAATGAATTGGTTCGCAAATCAGTTTAAATGACTCATTCAGTTCCCTGCCGCTCGCTGATTCGTCTGAAGCGGTTCTCACGCAGAGTAACAGACAATTTTAGAACATCAAGTGCATTGAAGACGTGGCTTTGGATCTACAGTCAAATCTGGAAAGGTTATTGCTTGCTGGCTATGAAGATCTTAGATGAACACCTTGTGTGCGGTCTACAGTTCCACAGGTATAGATATGCTACATTTGATTACAGCACAAGATACCACTACCTTATACATTAAGTAAAAAGTTTAATACATTGAATAAACTGTCACAAAGTATAAGGTGAGCATCTGCTAAACCTGCATATACTGTAAAGCAATAAAGGTTTTTCACTTAGTGTCTTCAACTTATGTTCATGTAATAACATGGCATGCAGTTGCTTCAAGCAATGGCAAAAACATCATTCAGTGTAAATTGTGAAAATCATAATTAATAATAGCAATTACATTTTCAAGGAAATTATTAAGAATTATGATTTATATGATTTTTTAGTGTGTGTGTGTTATTTATCTCAATTGTATCTATATATCTAAATAAAACTAAACTGTAGATAATCAGTATATGATCCAAAGCTACTAGTAAATAACTACTTGAGTAGTTTTTTTTATCCAATCCTTTTTATTCAAGTAACCATTCAAACTATTACTTTTACTTGAGTACAGTTTTTGGGTACTCTACCCACCTCTGACATGCATTATGCAAACACTGACATCAGCAATTACCTCCAGTTCCCAGTGTAAACAGTCAGATCAAAGCATCTCAGCGTGAAGGTCTAAAGAAAAAACAATCTGCCCACACAGAAATCATCTCTGACGAAGTCAAACAACTAATCAGCTTAGAATGAAATACCCGTTTAGCTGCACTGATGGACAAAATAAGACGCATTTTGTTTCCATTAGGATGTAATAATGACAGAGGTCATTCTTCGCTGTGTGTGTTGATGATTGTTTGGTCAGACTGCAGTAAGGAGGAACATTGAGCAACTTCTGCCTGATCTCTTTCACTGATCACACAACAAAAATATATATAATCATCAGCTTTCACCACCTGCTTCTCTGTCACTCCTCACCTCAGCGTCATCGGCTACTGCCTGGCAGACACACACACACACACACAGTAGCTGTGATTGTTAAACCACACAGGATGCTGTTTTTAGCCTTGTTACTGCTTTAGATGGAACAGCAGTGAGGTTTGCCGCAGCTTATCAATGCCTGACTGTTAATGCTTCTGGATGACATGCAGTACCTGTTGAGCTGTAAACACTAAGACATATGACTTATTAATGTTCACATAAAATTTAATATGCTTGTATTAAAATAAAATTATCTTACTCATTTTCTGAAATTACTGATTAGCCTGCTGTAATTTATTTATTAAAGTAAACCAAACTAATACCCATAATACATCTCAGAAATAACCAAGCTTATTTCTAATCTTCACAAAGAGCTTTTGTAGATTCATTTTAAATTTTGATTAGAAAAAAAAAAACATCTCAGTTACATATGTAACCCTCTTTCCTGAATCCTCTGGCCCGAACTCTATGCATGATTCGTCGACCAAAAATGCTTGCAGGTCCCCGACCCTCTTGATGGAGGCCAATGCGAGCAGGAGCAAAGCTTTCATAGAAAGAAACTTAAGCTCTACTGACTGCAAAGGCTCAAATGGGACCTGCTGTAGTGCTCTTAGCACAAGAGACAGGTCCCAAGAGGGTACTGTAGGAAACCTGAGGAACCTGATGACCAAGTCGTGCTTACCAACGGACTGACCATCTATGGGGTTGTGGTGTGCAGCGATTGCAGCCACATAGACTTTAAGGGTGGAGGGAGACAGCCTCCGCTCCAACCCTTGCTGCAGAAACAGAAGCACAACTCTGATCGGGCATCGCCGGGAGACCTCTTGTTGAGAAGAACACCCTTCGCTGAACAGGTTCCATTTCAACATATAAGCAGCTCTTGTAGAAGGCGCTCTCGCAGAAGAAATAGTGTCAATTACCGCTTGAGGAAGGTCACCCAGAACCTCTGTGTCTCCTGTCCAGAGGCCAGACATGGAGTTTCCAGAGTTCTGGACATGGGTGCCACAGGAAGCCCGGTCTCTGAGTCAGTAGATCCTTCCTCAGAGGAATTGGCCACGAAGGGGCTGTAACAAGGAGCATGCGTTCGGGAAACCAGGTCCTGGTGGGCCAATAAGGGGCTACCAGCAGGACCTGCTCCTTGTCCTCCCTGACCTAGCACAGGAACTGTGCTAGACGGCTGACTGGGGGAAACGCATATTTTCGCAGGCCCTGTGGCCAGCTGTGTGCCAGTATGCTTGGCCTTCGAACACGAACCTCACGAATGGCCTGTGTCGCGGAAGGATTGAAACATGAAAGTACGCGTCCTTCAGGTCTATTGCTGCAAACCAACCCTGGGGGGGTGATGCATTCGCGTCTGCGTCAACATCTTGAAAGGAAGCTCAGTTCAGGACTCACAGGTCCAAGATTGGCCCGTAATCCACCACCTTTCTTGGGCACTATGAAGTAAGAGCTGTAAAAGCCTGTCCTCATCTCGGCTGGAGGGACCTGCTCTATTGCTCGCTAAGAGGGTAGCAATTTCTGCATGCAAAACAGGGGCATCCGCAGTGTTCACTGACGTAAAGCGGATGCCGCTGAATTTGGGAGGGCCGTAGAGGCCGGTCTGCGACACGGGAGGATTCAAGAATCGGGTCTTGTCTGATAAACGTATGCCGGCCAGACACAGCTCCTGGACCACCATGGTGGACACCACCCGACCCAGAGACGCGCTGTATCCTTCGTCGCTCGATTCGTGAGGTCCGTTCAGCCAGAACTTCTGGGTCATGGCCACCCTCGTGCAGGGCTCTCAGTGTCTTGGCCTGATGCACCTGTAACAACGACATGGTGTGTACAGAGGCAGCCTCTCCACAAGCCTTATAGGCATCGCCAGCGAGTGTCTACAGGCCCGCGATGAGAGCAACAGGTTACCCTGCCATGTGGTAGAGGCCTGAGGACACAGTTGCATCGCAACAGACCGCTCCACCTGGGGGACCCCCGCATAGCCCTTAGCTGCACCTCCAACGAAGGTGGAGGACGAGCCACTGGGTCGCTTCCTGGAAGTGAAAGGTGCCGACCACGACCGAGTGAGCTCATCATGCACCTCTGGGAAGAAAGGCACCGGGGTGGGGCCCTGTGCACCGGCACAAGCCACCCCCAGGTACCAATTGTCCAGCTGGGAGGGCTCAGGACGAGATGGAGGGTTCCACCGACCCCCCTGGCGGCCCAGGCAAAAAATGATGACAGCTCACAAATGCAGTGCTGGTACCGTTAACTACAAATACATTTATAAAAATGCGGAAATAAAAATAATAAACAACTGAATAATTTAAATGCAAATTAGAAATAAACTTCTACTAGTGACTAAAACTGAAATAAAAATGAATTAAAGCTATATAGAAACATAAACAAACAAATAAAAAAAACAAAGCGCATGTAAGTATTAAAACTAAAATAAAAAAAGAAAATACTGTTTAAAGTCTGAAATTCAAAATACCATTCACCATAACAAAACAGAAAACAAACAAATAAACTATAATGAAATAAAATACTACAAGTTAATAACAACATCCACTCTTTTCCCCTCACTAGCAATACATCTGATTGAACATTTGATTTAATATATTTGTTAAAATCACATGAGCTCATGAAAAAAAAAAATAATGATAATAATAATAACAATACTACTACTAATCATAATAAATAAATAAATCTGTATGTCACCTGAACTGAAACTCAGAAATCTCTTAAGAAAAAGGGATGAGAGAAAGACATCTCTCATCGGATGTTTTGACTGACTGTGGCAGCACAAAAAAAAATGCTGGAATGAAGCTCAGTTTATTTTGTTTGATTGCTGGATAACTTTGAAATCTGTAAACATGAGATAAACACTACCATACACCCGAGGATGAACAAAATCTCTATGGAAAACACAGGCAACTCAGACCAATGAAAAACACAGAAGAAAGCATGTATGACACTTGTTAACTGAAATTAGCAAAGCAAATTTCCGACATTTAACGTTATTATCATTGCTACAGTTTTCCATACAAAACCACACGTCTCATCTGCTTTTGCTTAATAATGACCATCAGCCAAGGGAAATTAAAGGCCCGCTCTGAACTCACGTGTTTGGCCCAAAGACACAAACGTAAAAGCTGAAGGTGACATTCAGTGAATCTGAACAGATAACAATCAACACTGATAGCGCTTGTCAGCAGATCCGACCTTCATCACATAATATATATCCTACAGATCTTACATGAAATGATAGGAAGGTCAGTATCAGGCTAAATGGGTAAGGAAATTAAATACTTTCATTAGCCTTGATAAGGCCTTGATAAGGCAAATGTACAAATGAATCTGAACAACCTACATCTTTACTGTATTTAATTAGATGTAAAAAGAAAAAAGCAATTGAAGCTCTAAATAGAAAAAAACATCCAACACAAATAAAAAGAAACAAAATGAAATTAAAACTAAATAAAAATAACCCAACAAGTATATAATGAAGAAAAAT
The DNA here is from genome assembly GCA_032359435.1 of Enteromius unitaeniatus. NCBI lineage: Eukaryota > Metazoa > Chordata > Actinopteri > Cypriniformes > Cyprinidae > Enteromius > Enteromius unitaeniatus. Next base: position 4,481,332 of record JAUMHI010000049.1, read on the forward strand.
AAATAAATAAGATCCAACAGAAGCAACAAGAAAAAATATCTAATAAAATAAAATTAAGTAAGTAGTAAGGAAGTACACAGTGTGCATTATCAGTCTGTATTATGTTTATTCATATTCAAACAGTGTAGTAGATTTACTTTTACTGCAGAGTGAAAAGGCAATGACACACCAGCTTTTTTCTGTTGACTTGAACTGAGTATTAGACTCACAGAGTCTGATAAGCTCGTTTATCACTCACAGAAGTGTTGGATCAAAGGCACACAGGTGTAAAACACACCTGAATAGGTGCTATAAAACAATGGCATCAACAGCCATGCACATGTCTGCATCCAAACAAATGCTTTTACCACAGACAATATCTTTATCATCTCCAGATGGCCTGGGATACAAAAAGTAACTTAAATGAACTTACAATAAGCATAACAGAATGCAATATTAAGCATATCTTGACTTCATTTTTTGCTTCAACATATTTTACTACTGATAAAAATGTGTGTTAAGAAGGGGCTGATTTGTAATTTTCAGATTGACTGTAACATTATTTTGACAATCTCTTGTGTTCCGATTCATCAGACATAAGTGTTGAGTGAATATATACATATAAGAAAAGAAAAATGCTATCAATAATGAGAAATAATTCATTTTAACAGGTTAGTTTACTTCACATAAACTTGGTGTTAACGTTAAATGAATTAATGAACGAAGCTCAAAATATAAATTTAAGTAAATTTTTTTTATTTAAGTAAAATTTTTAAAAAGTAAAATGTTTTCTTGTTTTAACACTTATTTTTCCATTTAAATATATTCATTTTAATATGACCTGATCCCTAGTGAAAAAAAATATACTTCTATATTATAAAATTTATTTAACGCTCAGTATACTCTAAATACATTTTCATATTTATGTACTTAATAAAACGCCATGCAATTGTACTTTTAGTATAATAAACTGGTATACTTAAATCTGCTAAACTGGAACTACTAATTTTGTACTTAATGCACTTTAATAGTGTGGAAGTAGAGCTGAAGTCCAATTAAAGACACACTTAGTATATATGACTGTGCTAAAGTGGAACTACTGCAAGTATACTTTAGGTACACTTTAAATATTCTGCATTTAAAGGGAAATCTTAAACAATCCTGTGACACAAACACACATTTTAGGCTTATTAATAAGCAAATATGAAGAACAGAAGTATGCATTGTGCACAGTTTAATAATTTTTTTGTAAAAAAATAAATAGATTGGAACCATACTTGGTATTAAATACATATAAATATATATATATATATTTTTTTTTTTTTACTATAGATGGCATGCAAACCCAGTTCCTGAAGGTATATTATTACACAGACTTAGAGATTGACAACTGACCAAAGAACAATGCATTGCTTTGTGCATCTGAATGTGAGATATCACAAGCTTAGAGTGATCAGAGACCCCAGACGCTTTGGATCACATTACATAGAGAGCAACATGTTGGGACTATAAAGAGACATCAGGATGACAACACGACACATGTGTTTTAATTACAGAGGTGTGGAACACTTGTGCTTTCCTTCTGCCCTGCATGAAACTTGATTCAGTTTGAGTGATCCCGCTTCAGTCTTCCCAGAACAAGTCCATTCAACTATGAAAAACCTTTCAAAACAAGTCTTTCCATACTTTTCCATCAGTCAAAAACATGAATGTAGTTTGAATCTTTCGTAAGTGATTTTTATTAGATGACTCTTTTAATGAATGAATCAAAATGATTCACAGGTCTGAATCCTTCACTCAGCTAACTTACTGAATCAGAATCAACATGTGGCTCACTTCATCAACTGCAACACATTCTTTTTAGCATGTACTTTTTTGCCGTCCATCTTTTGTGAAACTTGTATCATTATACACCCCACCCAGAATTGTGAAATTATTTCCACTCTAGTAATAAATAGGGGTGGCACGTATAATGAAAAAACACCGAACCGTTCGGGTGCTTGTCTCGGTTCGGTGCATGCATGCGTTTCACGGTTCGACGGTTCATGACATGCGCAAAGTAGCCTCGTGCCCCGTATGTGATGTCAGTGTGTTTCCCTTTCGCGTGAAAGAATTGAGAAGTCTACGGTGTGGAGTGAGTGCTGCAGGTCACAATACTGTACGTGTAGAAATGGCAAGTGGAAGAGAAAAGAAAGGC
>JAUMHI010000049.1:4505081-4515699 GCA_032359435.1 Enteromius unitaeniatus
CCATCTATCTACTTTCTATCTGTCTGTCTGTCACTGTATTGATTGTCTATCTATCTATCTATCTATCTATCTATCTACTTTCTATCTGTCTGTCTGTCACTGTATTGATTGTCTATCTATCTATCTATCTATCTATCTATCTATCTATCCATCTATCTACTTTCTATCTGTCTGTCTGTCACTGTATTGATTATCTATCTCTCTCTCTCTCTCTCTCTCTCTCTCTCTATCTATCTGTCTGTCTGTGTGTCTACCTATTGCTGTATTGATTATCTATCTATCTATCTGTCTGTCTACCTATCTCTGTCTGTCTGTCGCTCGCTGTATCTATCTATCTATCTATCTATCTATCTATCTATCTATCTATCTATCTATCTACTGTATCTAACTTAGGGTGACCATACGTGCCATTTCCCAGGACACGCCCTGGCCAGGATTTCTATATTGCCTAAAATATCTAGGTGTTACCTTTGTTTGCCTGTGTGCAGACTGATTTGGAGGTACTTTGAAAAAGCAATAAAGAAATCCTGGCCAGTCCTGAGAAAATGGCACGTATGGTCACAGTCTGTCTGTCTGTCTCTCTGTCTAATATTTTTCTACCAACAATTTTTACCTTTCAGGCAAGGCTTTGCCAGGACTTGTTTCCATTTCTAGTTGTCAATAGAGTTGTAAGCAGTGAGATCAAAGCAATAATCAACGTTTAATCAGTACACGTAGTTACTGATCCGTCACTGATCCCGCCATTGTTTTCATTTACTACACTAAAATTAAAGGTTCAGAGGGAAGAATATTTGCAGTGTGCATTCCAACTTAATGTGCCATTTGTGATGGGGTTACACTTGACCTTCACACCCTGTGATGCCAGCCAGAATATCTCTAACAAATGGTCAACGGCTATAAATAAAAAAGACATTTGATTTTGCATGCTTGTAGTTTTAGTTGTTCCTACATTTTTATAAACTAAGTGCGAAAGTATGTAAGTATATGCAATTTTAGATTGCAACAACAGATGTCAATTGAGAGTCCAGAGTTTTTGTTTTGTATTTTTAGGTATTTCTAAATTAAAATTGATTTTATCACTCTGGAATTGGTCGCACTGCACCAGAATTACCAAAATGAAGTCAGTTTGATGTAAGGGCTTAAAGAAAGCCATTTCGAAGCACGTTATTCAAATTTTTTTTTGAATAACATGCACAGATGACTAATTCACAGTAGAGCTTTGATTTCCTATTAAGTCTTCCTAAGCAGTGTCTGAACCTAATTAAAACTAAAGAGTCTGCTTAGCATTTAAGAAGGAATGAATATATCAAGCATACGTCATCATCACCACATCATAACCAATATTTGGGAAAGCACACAGCGGATTTTGCAGGGACAGCATAGCCTTGTCTGATTTAATGAAAGCGGATTGCTGCTTAAGTGGTCAAAAAGAGATAAACAGTGTCATGATAAAAAACGTGTGCTCCTTGTTCGCCTTTACCAGCAGAAAAAAAAGCACTTTTTTTAATTGCACTTAATAGGCAATTTAAATCCCTGAATCAATGCATAACTGATTCAGCAAGCAAAGTGGACCATGTAAAAGCTTTTGGCCATAAAGTGCATGTGAGTGGACACATACTCAATTTATACCTAGCCGCTTTAGTGCTTGACTTTGTTCTGTTATAAGGCTTTGCTTGCTCAAGATGAATGGCTGAATTGCATGGACTGATAAGGAATAGCTTAAATAATGACTTCCTTCCTTGAGAGTTTGCATGTATTCTGTTCAGCGACTAATTTGGGGGTTTTTTTTAGATCTGCAGTGGGAATTTTCTTGTTGAACTGTGGAAACAAAATGGGTTATATAGTGTCAAAAGAGTCAAAAACTCTTAATTTTGAAGGCACATAATAACTTTACGTTGATTAAAATTAAGTTAATGAATGAGTCATAAGAGCGATTCACACTGTAAACAGTTTGAGTTTGAATTTGAGACTGATTCCAGTGTTTCCTAGAAATGATTCATCGAGCCATTTGTTTGTTAATCAGTCTTCTTTAATTGTTTTCTGCATACTGCTTGTGTCAAAATAATTGATTTCACTCTTTTTTTTGAAAGCATGGAATAACACAAAACTGGTTATAGGTTTATTTTGATTTAGGGATTTTAAAGATTCAGTTCAAGTGAGTCATTAGACTGATTCACAAAGTAAGTTTGATTCTGGTGTCTTAGTAAAATGATTCATCAAACAGAATCTGTTCACAAGAACCATTTGTTTGTGAATCAGCCTACACTGTTTGCTCTGTATTTTATTTGAAATGAAAATCATATCATTCTGCTATAGGTTTTTTTTTCTTTAATTCTTGATTCCTAACACATACTACATCTTCCATTGTGTGAGATTTGTCAAACCAGGCATAAAAACATGGTTCATTGTGAGTTAGATATTTTAAAGATTCAGTTTAAGTGAGTCATTAGACAGATTCACAATGTAAACACTTCCAGATTCCAGTGTTATGTCATTTATTTAAGAATCAGACTGTATTGTTTGCTCTGTATGTCAAATTAGCAGCATATGAATCACTCTCCTTACCACTTCTTTAAAGGATTTAAGTGTTTAATTTTGAAAATAAAATGTGTTGTGACATTTCTCAATATCGCTGTAAAGATCGTAAGTGTATAGGACTGAAATTGAAACCTTTTAGTTATGATCAAGCATGCAATATGTCTGAGCACATGATGGCTTTTAGTGTTTGTGTGGATTGAAATAGAAGTGTTAGTAGATAATGGTTTGGAGAGAGAGTTATCTTTGGAGCAAAGCCCAAACTTTATGATTCTGTTTAGCGCTACACCAACTCTGTGTCCTCTCAAGACCAAAGTTTACTCATCCATCTGAAACAAATCACCCGCACAAAGACAGTTCTTATGCATGTAATATGTCATTTTTTAAAACCTACTGAATGTGTCGTTTTGTGTCTATTTGCTCTGTGGCAGCTCGAGCTCAACACTAGAGCTTTGTTTTTCTACTGTTGTTGGCATTTTTGAGGAAAAAGTACCATTTTAGCGTAAAGGTGGTATAACATAATGAAGGATAACTACATTAGTGCCACAATAGCCAAGGTCAAGGATCAAAGCACCTCTTTCAGCCCATTACTGAGTCCAATTTGTCTCTGTCCTTTTTCTGATGACCATTGATTCCATTAGTGTTAAGTTCATACGGTCAGCTGAGACTCCTTAACTGTGAGGAATGACATCGGGATAATTTAGAGAAATAAAAACGGACTGTGTTTTTTTTGTGTGATCGTCCAAGAAAGTAAATACCTAGAGTGAAAATACCTTCTGTTTTAGCGCTTTTATCATTGTTATTGTTGCATAAAATAAACTTTATTATTACTAATAGAGAAAGAATTGTGTCAGGGGTTTTTCTTCTGGAAAACTAGTTGAAAAAAAAGATTGGATCTGATATTTGCTTTTAAAAAAAGCATAAAAAGAGATTTTTAAGGAAAGACATTTTTGATTGGGGAACACTGCGACTTTAGCAATGTGGAGAATAAATATTCAAAAAGCACAATAATTATTAGGGTGTGCTTGTCCGATGCATTAAAATGAACTACTGTAGCATTTTCAGGGAAAAAGGAAAATATTCTATAAGTCAAAATATAAGTCAAAATTACAATTTTAAACATTTACTATGTAGTATGGTTTTGAGGACTGGTTCACACATCACACTTTTCAAACTCAGCACTTCCGCATGTGATTTTAAAGATAAGCAAATAACCATCTATACTCATATAACCCACTTTCCAATGTGATCTGTCATGGAAACCAACAGTGCACAAACAGTGAAGCTGTAAAATGATTTGTGTATTGGCTTGATTCTGGGTCAGTAGATTATCTGTTTCTGATCGACGGTTCCAGTTATCTTCACTGGCAGTGTATGTGCCTGAGTGTAATTACTTAGATTGGGTATTATTATTGAAATGCCTCTAAGAGTTCGCATGTTAATATGATCCTGCGATGATACTGCAGAGTCAGCAAAAGAGGATGACTAAGCAGGTAGCACAACTTTTTCAATAACAATAAGAAATGGACATATTAAACGAGTATATTAAAAAGATTTCTGAAGGATCATGTGGCACTGAATACTGGAGTATTAATGCTGAAAATCCAGCTTTGGATCACAGAAACATTTACAATTAGTTGTTTAGCAAATGCTTATATCTAATTTACAAATGAGGAGCAATCAAAACCAAAGTCTTTTTTTATATAACAAACAGCATGGAAAGTATGGGAAAACAATAGAGAATATGTTAGGAGGTCACAAAAAAGTCAAAAGAACAAGGAAAAAAACATTAAAAAAAAAAAATATATATATATATATATATATATAAACAGAACACAGCTATTTTAAATTGTAATAATATGTCAGCATATTATTTTACTGTATTTAATAAAATAAAGAGACTACATTCTTATAAAAATTCTGACCCTAAAACATCACTGATAGTGAATGATCTATAACCATCATCAGCAATTAGACAAATATAATTATGTGGATAATATAACACTATACACAATAAACAAAAACTGGTAATAAAAACATATATTTATTTATTTTCATATTTGTATAATGCATAACATTACCATAAAATATCAAAAATATACCAAAACATTTTTTGTATCTTTACTGACTTTACGTGACGCTTAAAAGCAAACAATAAGTTTCCAATGTTTTTATGTTTTCTTCCTTTAGTCACTACCGTCTTGTTTTTCCCACTAAAGCCACGCCCTCATTTTATGATCCGTTCCTGACTGTATCTATACTGTGTCTATAAGCCAGTGCTGTGTGTTTGCATGTGTGCGTGTGTGTGAGAGAGAGAGAATCATACCCGTTTATGCTGTTTTCAAAGCAATAAACATGTGCTATAGATAAAACTTCACATTCCACAACTTGAAAGCAATCTTCTGGTCTGGTCCCTAAAAAGATTGCTGTGGAGATATACCGCTTTTCAGTATCATTGTATTGTGTTGTCTTATGTTGTCTGCAATTGTGACATATTTAAGTCCTCACACTCAATGATTAGTTATACAGTAGCTGTACCACATTAAAAATGGTACAGTACCATGTGTTTCATGATTTCACTCTTTTACACCTTCCAGAACCTTTTATGTCCCAGATAAAAGGCGTCTTGGGTGGCAAAGTAGACTATTGCACACGGATGGAAGAATATAGAAAGGTGATATACAATGTACCACTGAAGGATTAGTCATACGAGATATTAATTTGCTGTAATTATTCTATTATATTCTAAAAGAACGGGTTATGTAACGTTCTCATATTTCAGAGGGCCCTGGAATCATTATCTGACCACAATACCTATGAGCTTTGCCCTTTGCCTAGTTATTGTTGGTGCTTTGGAGACTGTATGTTGGTCCTGCAGGCAATATTCCCTTTTTTTTTGCACCGCATGGTGAAAATGTAGCTCGGAAAATCCTTTCATTTCTGCTCGTGACATGTTTTGGGAAGGTTAGGCTGGAAGGATTTAAGTTGTTGTCATTGATCTTTGTGTACATTCTTTTGCCCGACTTTTCCGAGGGATGGTAATACCACACCAGTGGAGAATGACAGGCCTCGTCATGTTTTGTTTTGTGTTGGGGTCTTGAGCAGCTTGCGTTTTTTCCATCTTGCTCTCCTGGTGTTCTTTTCTCTGGAATCCTACATCACCTTGGAATGGGGCTGTTCTGCATTTGGGCATCTGGCTTGATGGACTTGGGCTTCTTTCCTCTTAAAGAGTTCCAGCACGTTGACATAATGTCCCATCATGCCCTGCTGCAATACTCTTCACTCTTCCCCTTCATTTGGCATCGGGATAATCCGATAATGTGCCCTAGGAGAACAATAGGGCTTGAAAGCAGTCTATCCCTTGGGCAGACTGGCTACAAGAGAAGCATTGTGCCTCAATGCCAAACTTAGGTAGCGTTAAGCTGAGGTTCGTGTGACGTTTTAAAGGAAAGGACAAGACGTGTGGCTAAGTATGGTGTCCCATACTCAGAATTTGAGCTCTGCGTTTGACCAATTCATGACACAATGTAGGCCCGACATGAGACTCAAACCCACAACCCTTAAGGTTACAAGTCCAGCTCTAACCATTAAGCCACAACTGGCCATAATTTTTTTATAAAGGAAAATGTTGTTTATGTTACGTCACTCTCATGACTTTTTTGAGTTTTTTTACAGTATAATTTGTTGCTGTGCTGAGATGTATCAGGACATTATCTGTTAAGTTTGAATGAATATTTCACCCAAAAATTCTAATTGAAAAAAAAAAGAAATATATATATATATATACATTTTCCCTTTTCCTCAGCAAAAATGTCATCCCATCTAAATCAGGAGAGAAATATGCACAGATCAAGAACATTTTACCAGCAAACAGTCCAGAACCAGTGAAATATTGTGATGTTTTTATCAGCAGATTAGACTCTCATTCTGACGGCACCCATTCACTGCAGAGGATCCATAGGGGAGTGATGTACTGCAATGTTACATTCGTTTCTCTGAATCTGTTCCCATGAAGGAACAAACTCATGTACATCTTGGATGGCTTGAGGCTGAGTACATCAGCAAAATGACATTCTTGAGTGAACTATTCCTCTAATATTATATTTTTGAACAAATAATCCTCAGACTTACACTTTCCCGCTTTCTTCTTAGCTGTAATCTGAGAGGGAACAGGGAAAGAGGGAAATGGTTCCGAAATACCCGGCCGATGCCCATCGCCAGAACTCCTAGGGGCCAGCGGACCACAAAAGGCCTCTGTGGAAGAGAGATCCGGGGTTGGGCCAGTGCCGCTTTCATGTCTGGGTTTCCTCGGTCACTTAAATCCGCAGGTGCTGAGACGGGACGTCTGTGACTGCCCAACATTCCCAGGGTGCTATTTGATCCAGACGTGAATCAGAAGATCCTGTAACTGATGACTGAATTACACTCAACTCATTCCACAGCTCAACAGTTGCATGTGTTTTATCCCCTCTGCTTTCATGTAAAATCAATGACCTCTGTTCTGACCATATGCATTAAGAAAAGGAATTATGTTTCCCATTATACAAACTACAAATATACTTTATAACCCTATAAAGCCTGCTGTATCATATTTGATATGCGCATTTCGGAGGCCTAGATAGACAGACAGACAGACATAGACAGATCTAAAACCATTTTATAGTTTATGGACAAACACACTGAATACAATCTCAACTTAATTTGTGTCAAAGACTAACAATAGTTGACTGGAGGAGGAAATACTTCACTTCTCGGGGAAAATCCCCGAACATTACCTCATCAGTCAAAGTTTTTATATAAGAAACGTATGAATAGACAAAGGGAGAGAGTAATTTATTTATTGGGATGATATATATACAGTATATATTCTCTGTTGCAGTCTGTCTAGCTGTTTTAATGTCACTTTTAGGCAGTATCTGAGAAAAAGAGATTCAGGAATCGGCCAGTCAAAGGTTAAGCTCAAGTTACGAGTGGACATTAAGACACAATTGTGTTTGGTGTTAAGAAAGCTGACATTTAAAATCCAGGGGCTTTGCAGCAATAACCATCATCCCTTTAATCCCAACGCAAAAGCCATGGGCGGCAGTGATGTGAGGAATTTGACTCAAAGCCGACATTTGGCAGCCCTTTCAAAGGGGTCCGTTATAGCCAGGGCCTCAAGCTCTATATGGATATACAAGAGGACACTGGGAATGTGCGTAAGACACAATGCAGTTCAGACACAAAGTCAATGTTGTTTCTGCTGCCTCTTCTTATTCTTAATTAATGGCGAAATTAAACTAATGTCGCTCAGGCTTTAATTTTTAGGATATTGTGTATTGTTTTCCTTTCAGCTTTTTAGCAGAGCCATAATAACCATAAAAATACAATACAGTTTCTCAGGATTGCACATGCATTCATCAAAATCACAAAATAAGTCCATAACACAGTCTCTAATATTTATTAAGACTTAATAAATGATCACAGCTAGCGTATATGAGAAGCACTCATTATTTGTTAAATATTTTCTTTTATTTTTTTTATGTTACCATATGCATCTCCTGTAATTGTCAGGGTTTTTTTTTTGAAAGTTAAATTGAAATATAGTCAAAGGCTGCCCCCTAATGTCCAAAAAGTAAAAACATGCAACCAACAAACATGGACAATCGAAACCGATCATTTTTCGAAAAGTATTTATTCATTTAGACTAATGTTTTTGAGTTAAATTGTATATTTATATGTGTTAACTTATGTTTTAGATGTTGTGTTTTTTTTTTTATATTATTTTTATTCATGTTGTTTTTAAATGTTTGTTATTCATGTAAATTGTCCAGAGATAAATCAATTTTCAATCAATTTTTACTTAAAAAAATAATAAGTTACATGTGGAAAATTTTCCACATTAGCTAGAAATTAACTGCTCAAGAAATGTGCACATTAATTGAAAAAAGCATTATTTGTTATTTATTGTATTTCTTGTCATTATTATTATTTTATTTATCATTATTATTATTATTAAGACTATGTCATATGTCAAAGATTTTATGGCAAAATGGTAAATGCTTTTTATTTGATTTTACCAAAACAAACATGAATTAATACAAATGATCACATATTATATGCTATATGAGATTAAGATAACTGATCACTACAAGTGTTCAAATTTCACAGTTCTTTAACATGAAGTTTCAGAATGTAACGAGTTATTTAGAAAGCCATCTATCTAATATTGATAAATGTGAGGTACAACTATTTGTAACATCTCGTTGCTCCTGTATTAATAAAACTGTCCACTAGATGGTGTTGTGTATTTATTAAACTGCATTTGATGCCAAATATTGTAAATGTTACATATTGTCAAGTTTAATGCACTTTTAAGTAAACATCTCTTAAAACATTTGATAAAAGTGCACTTATGAAAATATAATAATTCAAAGAACAGTACACCCAAAAATAACATTACGGCATATTTTACTCATCCTAGGTGTTTTATTTTCAGACCAACAAAGTCAGAGTTTTTTTAAAAATGTATCCTATCTCCTCCAAGCCTGGTAATGCTGGTGAATCTGGTAAATGGGGGGTTATCACATGTCCTCTAAAGCAGGTTTTTGTAAGAAATTTGTATTTACTATTAAACTTTTACTAAACGTGCTTAAACTTGCTTACACTACAGTCTTAAATCATATTCCTATTAGCCCACTGACAAAAAGATTTAGTTTTACGTTAAAATAAAGACAAATTCAATCTGCCTATTTATTTACGTTTGCATGTGAAATCGAAATGAATCCCAGCTGTGTTTTAAAATGCATGTTTTAAACAAAACTACACCAGAATTTTGTTTTAATATTGTAACCAGCCAACTAGGCCTCGATTAACAGATTAAACAAAACCACAAATTATAAATCAAAGCAGAGTTACAGTACACAAGACATTACAGTACAGTTAACAAATCATTGAAGCATGCGGTGTACACACTGCCAACATGTGGTGTAAAGACAACGGTAGGATATATTGTTTCTGCACTCGTGGATATTTTGTATGATGGGTTTTTTATTGTAATTACCTAGAGTTTTGTGTTTGTCAAATGGATATATCCCACTGCAAAAAGCCATGGTAAAGTCATTTGGCTGACGTGAAGTGTTTGGCCTTTACCCTATTTCCTGCTCTTAATGCTTGTCCCTGTGGCATTTGGCATGTATAAAATTTGTGGTTAAACATTTTTCTCATTTTATAGCTCCTGGGCGTATACCTACTACAAAGGTCCGCTGAAAAAGCTACTGGGAAGAAAAATAGGCTTTATGAGGCGACACCATCAACCTTTGCGCTCCTGGGGTTTCTGAGGCCAAAACACACACAGTATCTATGTTGTCCCATTTTTCTGACAGCTGATGTTTTGATTGTTTCATACCTTGTATGCTATTTGTACAAGACAGTAGCCATTTTGAAAGCTAAAGTTTGATTATTAATATTTCATGGCATATTATGTTGACATTTAAGCCAGTACTATAAACATCACTGATTTAAACAATGCACAACTACTAAATATTCAACTTTAAAAAAGAAATTAATATTTTCCTATTACTACAAATGTGCGGTAGATGACAAAAACTGACTTAAAGGAGCAATATAGAGCCAGAATATAGAGACTTAACGATGGGCTTTCTTTCTTTTATTGATTAAATAATTTAATATTTATGTTTTATAAGGACACATTTAATTAACCAACAGTATAAAGACATAAAATAGTTATTTTGAAGTTTTTATCAGCTCAAGCTTACATATTTATATATGTATAGCTTATATATATATATATACACACACACACAGATATAATTACATAAAAGTTTTACAGTTTCATTTTACAATGAGGTCACACATTCATTTCTTTATTTCTATTTTTGTCCATTAATTGTACATTATTATTTTTTGTAACTGTCTTTACTGTTTTAATATATAAACACATACGTGTCAAATAAAATGTAAATCATACACTTTTGTTCAAAAGTGTTGCTGTTTTCTATTCATCAAAGAATCCTGAAATATATTTCTAAAAAATCAAGTGACACTGAAGACAATTCAGGCATCACAGGAATAACTGATATCT
>JAUMHI010000049.1:4515799-4529106 GCA_032359435.1 Enteromius unitaeniatus
TACAAAATGTAAATTTTGTGGTGAACTGTTCCTTTAAGAGCTTTACATTCTCATATGGCCAAAAATACAATCATGAATGCTTGGAAACTGTTTGTTATGTGACCATAACTCTTTCTGTCCAGGTGTCTGGAAATCTCCGACATCAGATGACCGATGTCTTCCATCCATAACTGTGTTTCACTTCTGACCACTCAGGAAAACAGCCACAGAATGTCCAAGTGTCCACTTCCTGTCCACATCCCTCACCCCATCTAAACCAGCACAAAGCGTCTTTAATTACGTAACACTGACACTTCTTTTTATGTGTTTTTCCTAGCAGCGTGTGTATAAGCCGATGTGTGTGTTTCGGTGTTTCTGCACTTGTGACGCTGCACATCTCAGAGATGAGGCCATCTGAGGGGAACCTCAGGAAAATGACACAGAGGCTGATAAATGTGTTTGCTGTGGCACCAGGCAAAGCAAGCCTGACTGTCGCCCGCCTGCTTTTTCTCACTGAACTGAATGTTGTTCGAGTACAGCAGAGACTGTGCAGACTGAATCTACAGTATACAGTAGTATGTAAAGAATGTTTGCATGTATCCAAGGCATAAATGAACCTAATATGAACATTTTTTGTAATCATTTTCCATCCTTATTTCATTGTATTAAATTTAAAGCAAAAAATGTAATTATAAAATTATTTATAATGGTTCTGGCAGCAATTCATTTTGCAGAAAAAAGTCAACAAGGACCTCATTTTTTATTTTGGATGGCTTCGGAAGACTTAAAATATAGTGCATGGCTGACATAAATTACAATTATTATACTTTAATGCTTTACAGTTTTTTCAATTGCTTAGACACTAAAATTAAACCTTTCTCCCAATTAACAAATCCTTATACTCAAGGAGCAAAACACCGGCCTAGATTTGCACAACTGGAAGCACATTTTCAGCTTTACACTTTTTGCAAAACACTAAACACACTTAACATACATTACACATCATGAAGTCACTTCCTTGCACTGACTGTCAAATTACCGCACCGTCCAACCAATTGGTTCAACACAGTCATCAGGTGTGCACAAACACTTGTTTGCTTAATTATAGACACGCCAATCATGTGTTTAAGCGCTATAAAATACGATATTGTCCATTTTTTATTATTTTTTTATTTTTATTAGTTTGTTGTTATTTACTGTAATTGTCCCCTTTACTGGATACAGTATTTTACTTTGTTTGCTGAGCTAACAGTGGTATGCCCACTACTGTAGCAGCGTGACACCTGGGACTGGTTTTGTTGTGATTCTCCATGTTGACTGATTTGGGTAAATGGGAATGAAATCAATGATATTTTCCTGCAGCATTGGTCTTGTGTAGCGTGTGGTGAAATGTAGTGTAGTTGCACTTTTTCTGTGTGCTTCATTTACAGTACTCTAACCACTGAGAATTAGATTTGCCAAAAGTGTTTTAGGTTTGCAACAGCAGTGTGTAACCGGTTCCAAAAGATTAAAGTCATATGAAAATGTGTGTGTTTCGTATGGTAACAAAATATTGTTTTTATAAAGGTGTGTATAGTTTTGACAAAGTGTTCCATTTTGCAAATGAAATGCATTTGTAAGACTTTTTCAAAAACTTCGAACTTTTAGATATTTACTATACATCTAAACATCTCATTTTGTGTTTCACAGAATTATGGGATTGGAATGACACTAGAATGAGTAAAATGTAAATTTTTGTGTGAACTAACCTATGAATTTAATGAAATTTTACAGTACATTCTAGTGCCTAAAAGTGGTACAAATTTATGTGCGACCCTCTCTTTTTGTACAAACTCCCTCTTCCATGTGATTAAACTTTGACTGTTTTTATGATTCTATGAAATATACAACTAGATATCAGCATTGCATGTTTTCATGCCTCCCACATCTATCTCATAAATCGTGAGTAAACTGTGGCTTCCTGAGTCGAAATACCTCTCCTCTGATGCTCGATGGCTGAAGTCAGAATGAGGTCACTGTCACTTTAAGAAGCATCCTGCTCAAGTTTTTGCTCTTTGACTTCTGTGAGCGCTGGTCAGATCTCCGTCCACAAATGCTGCTGCTGATGTGAAGGAGAAAGAGAAACAAAGAGAACAGATGTAAGAGAAACATCTTCGAAACACTGATTCACAAATGGCTGGAACATCTTGCACTGATTAACTTTATTTGTAAGGTAAGACATTTTTCTTTTAGTCTCACTGCCTCTTTCATGTGCACATGTGTACAAACATCAGATTATACATTCATAATTTACATCTTTTATAACAACATTTTCAAATTACGTTTATAACAACTTAAGCCATTTTTATTTCTTATTTGCTGTAATGGCTAGACTATATCAGAAAATAAATCAGTTAAAAACCCTTTCATAAAAGGTTAGTGGATCTATGTAGTTGTTCTGTAATTGTTTTATAGTTTATTAGATTATATGACTATATTTCTTGTGCTGATTTCTTTAGTCAGTGAATCATTTATTATCTTCAGGGGAAAAGTAAAATCAAAGACCAAATTAAACATAAAGCATCACTTCAGTTCCACCTTTAACGCATAGGAAAGTTGGCTTTGCTGATATTTGATAGCACTAATGCCACCATTGTTTAATAAAATGGAAACATGAACCATATGAATATTTTAACATTAGCCGATGCAATTGTGCAGCACTGGCTTATTAAAGCTGAACTCTGTGATACTTTGTGGTCAGGCAGTTTTGTTTGTGGTCTTTATCCACATTCACTATGTTTTCTGCATTCAGCACAATAAGACGCTTGAGTCATGATAAAGAAACGGCTGATACACTATGTTTTGACCAACAGAATGCTTAGTTTGGGTATTGAATTCAAAAGGGATGAAATTAAAATAGTTTCAAATCCAATACCAACATGCACCCTTTGGGGTAAATAATATCAATGACTTGTTATTGACTTGACTAAATGTTATTCTGTTATTGCAAAAATGTATAGTTGAGAAGAAAAATAACATGCAAGTCACACAGACTGTTTAGAAATATATTTATTTTAGAAAACTGTCAAGAACTCAAATACCTGAATATTAAAAATACTTTAAACTGAATTACAAATAATAATAATAAATACAATTTAACAAGAAATGTCCAGAAAGAAGAGTATTGCTGTTAATGTCAGAACTAAAAACTACTAAAATAAATATTAAAACTCTAACCTAATACTAAAATGATGTGGTAATTAAAATAACATTGGCAGGAGTAAAATAACATAAATATTTATATTACAGTAAATATTTATATTACAGTACAAAATCTCAGTATCCATGAAGGTAGGAGTAACGATACTAAAATAACTCTGTTCCACATAAATAAACAACAACATATGGTATTGGAATGAAATGAGTCAATCATGAGAAAGTTTTAACTTTTATATGTGTGTGTGTCCTATTCCTCAAATTCATTTCAAGTGGGTCAGATGTTCACTCTCACTCTGTCTTAAAAGAGAAGTAAAACAAGCCAGTAGTGCTGTGAGATGAATGATTCTGCACACAAGGGACTGAACTGATATATTAAGCGAGACCTGTTTACTATGTATTTCTTATGTTTCCATGACTCACCCTCACAGTGGATGGAGAAGGTTTAATCTGGTTTAGTCCAGTGGGGAACATCTCTCCATCATGGATCCACTCGACCAGCTGAGCAGAGAGAGGTTGATCTTCTATCTTACCATGCCGCTATCTTCAATCATCGTCTTCTCCAACCTCTTCATCATAATAGGCATCGCCTGCAACCGTCAGCTGCACAACACCCCCAACTACTTCTTCTTGAGCCTGCTAGTGGCCGACCTGTGCACCGGCATCACCCTGCCCTTCATTCCCCGCATGGCGCTCGACCGGCAGCTGGATTTCAAGCAATGCTTGGTGATGTACATCTTCCCCAACTTTCTGTTCCTGTCGTTCCTCTTCAATCTGGTGATGGTGCATTACGAACGCTACCTGTGCATCGTCAGCCCGTTCCACCACAGCCAGTTCTGGGTTCACCGCTGCTTCCCACTGGCTTTGCTGACGGTTTGGCTCCCTCCATTGCTGTATGCATCGCTTCCCGCCTTCGGATGGAATAATTGGGTTGAACCAATTTCCAACAAGAGCTCAGACTCGTCCCAGAACTCCTCCAAAGAGGAGGAGGTTTGCACCTACAAACAGGTTTTTCCCAAGGCTTTCATTTATTTGGAAGTGTGCGGACTGGTGCTACCGGCCATGCTGTCTATCGCAGCCATGACGGGACGGGTGTTGTGGATTGCGCGCAAGCAGCTACAGAACATCCGTAAGCTCCACCGCGCCGTGGACCGTCTTCAGCAGCAGCAGCAGCAGCCATCGGATCACGAGCAGCAGCTTAACCTGCGCTACGCCAAATGCGTGGCTGCAGTATCCCTCACGTTCCTGGTCTGCTGGGTGCCGTACATCATTTGCCAGCTCATGTCCGTGACGGCCCTGCAGACCGGGGTGAGCTTGCCGAGCTCGTCTCTATACATCATCATGTCCTGTACTGGAATCGGGAGCATGGCCATCATTCCCCTCATACTGGGACTGGCCAACAAGCAGTACACTGAGCCAATCAGCAGGCTGATGCTCAAACTGAGAAACCGCTGGAGAGGAGGACAGAATAACAGAGATATTGCACTCTGATTAGTGGACAGTGAGTAGAGAGTTCCAGTTGAGTGTATAAATGAAAGACCTGCGGTGCATTAAATACTCTATGAAATATACACTATTAAACTGCCAATTTATAGTTTTCATGAGCTTTCAAGCAGTGTGTAACAGCTCTAAGTGAATCCTGCAAGGGTTTATTGGCCGTTTTGTAACATGCGTTCTTCAGCGATCTTCTACATCTCGTTTTCATTCTACATGATCTTTATCGCCAAAGTTCGGTTCCAAATCTCAAGAACACAAGTACAGAGGACGTATGCAAGTGCCCGGATGTGTTCTTGATATTGAGGATGCATCAGGGGGAAGACTTGAGAGAATCAAACTGTTAGAAATCCCAGAAGACAATGCAGGTGGATGGTGTATGGAAGCCTGCAAGCCTTAAACTCACCCTCGCAAATACTTGACGGCTCTTGAAATTTTATATTTATCGTTTTGTTTTGCTTAATTGCAAACCCAGTAGAAGTTGTAGACCCTGAGAAAAAACTTAAACTGTAAAACTATTAAAAGTTTGCGGTCATCTGCCAGATTATGACGCCCCTAGTATTGGTAGGTTTAGGGTTAGGTGTGGGGGAGGGGTTAGGATTAGGGGTGGGGTTAGGATTACTATTGATTTCAACGAGGGGAGTCATAATTCAGCAGGGAATCAAAATATGGCACAACACGAGAACACTAGTCCGTTCTCTGCGTTCTTAGAAACAGCCATTGTCTCTTAAAATAATCAACTGTGAATCATTTAAACGAGTCGTTTTTAAAACGTGAATTTATAAATATATGAAAATAAATGGATATTAGAAAGCAAAAATTCTTTATGGAACCATTTAGACAAAAAAAGGTTATTCTATGGCATTGTGAAGCACCTTCATTTTTAAAAGTGTACACCACTGTTTAAAAGTTTGTGGTTGGTTCAAGTTTTTTATTTATTAAACATTATTACAATTTCAAATAGCTGTTTTCTATATGAACTCAATTTAAAACGTATTTATTCCTGTGATGCAAAGCGTCATTACTCCAGTCTTCAGTGCCATATTTTTGAATGGTCGTGTAAAAGAACAAAACACCTAATCACATCTGTCTTTTGTCAGTTTTGTGCTGTCACTGAAAATCATACATACGGCATATATGTTTATCTTGTATATATTTTGTTATATCTTACATGTTTAAATGTTCAGTTTTGTGTGATGTATTTTACATTGTTGTTGCAAACCGTGCTGATTTGTCACTGAGATAAAGTCATCTAATCGACCAATTAGTAATGTTTCATATTGTAATGTGTTATATATTATTTGTTCCACTTGTTAATTACATTATATAATATGTAATATATATAATATCTATCAATCTATCTATCTGTCTGTCTCTCTGTCATTGCTAATTGAGGACATTCAGTAGACTACAACATATTAGTTTACCAAACATTCATAATCAAAAAATCTTTTACTGAGATAAAGTATTAACAATGAGACACACTTTTGACGTCACACAGCAAATAACTGAACCATCATGGGAACTTTAAACTGACCAGTAGTTTAGGATGTGATCACAGATGTGGTAAGATATTTTTGCAACTGAGATAAGAGCGTTTTGAAATATCCTTCTCATACGCTGATTCCCAGAAATGACAAACCCATGAACATCAAGGTGACTGTTGAGTGAAAGAGAAGTCTTTTGAACAATGTCTGTGTTTGCATACTGTCTGTATGAGCCACAAGACAAAGAGCTAAAATCACAAAGTAACTGTAAACAAGAGACATAAAGACAAATCGAGCTGTCCTAATGGTTTGTATTGCAGGGTAAAATGTGAAACATGCCGAGTCCCTTGAGAATATTTCAGTAAGTTCACTACAAACATTGGCAGCCACACTCTAGTGTTGATCATCAGTCACATGTGCATTTATATAAATAGGAAAGTATTTAATTAACTTCTTGATGTCTGACTCTTTGTTCCCCACAGTTTTGAATTAGAAGCTAAAGAAGGTCAAAAGTGTAAAAAAAAAAAAAAACCCACAAACGCACCCTCATCCCTTCACCCACACACTCTAGCACATTCTAATGCACTTCCGATACACAGATATTTCTTCCTCCTTGCTAGTAACAGAGTTCCGTTGTAACTATTTCAGCAGTCGTCAAAAAACTTTGTGGATTTTTAACCAAGCAAAATGTAATAAAGATGTATGAAAGATTTTGGACATTGCAGACATCCCAACATGCCAAAACTCATTTCAGGGAGTCCCTTTTACTTTTTGGGGGGGAGGCCCTCTCCCTCCGCCATGACGACCTCGTAGACTGCACTGACTGAACCGATATCTTCTTCAGTCCAGAGAAAAAAAATAAAAGTCTGCCCACACTGAAAGCTGATTGGCTTATTTTGCTGAGTAAACCAATCAGAATGTTCTCTGTCTTGCACGTGCTTTGAACAGGCACACAAGCACAGTTCCACATGCACGCTCTCTTTTTTTTTTTTATTATTATTATAAATATATATATATATATATATATATATATATAATTCAAAAGTTTTAAATAAATAAAATAATTCAGTAAGTAGTCTATCAGTAAGCAGTTCTTGCTTCATCAGTGAATGAAGGATAGTTTCTCCTGCTTTTGTGCAAGGACCTCTGTGTAGGACAAAGTATGTTTATAAATATGAATGACAGATGAGTTACTTTATTAGCATTACATAAACACCACCCCAGATTCATTAAAAGTGCAAATGTGAGAACGCACGTCTGAATGCTACTTCTTTATGTCTGATTTTTACATTTATTTTAATAATTTTAATTTTTATAAGTATTTTAATGTATTTACTTTTAGTTAAAGTAAACAGCAGTGCTGGTGCTAATTTAAAAGTTATTAAAATTAATTTATTACAATGAAATGAATCTCTTAATAACACATGCTAAAAGTAAAAATTAAAATAAACTTTTGACATATGACACTGAATTATTTTCAATTAGTAAAAACATATTTTAATATTTAAATATGCATAACTACAAGACACAACTAAAATACTAATTAATGAAACTAATTAATTTATTTCATTTCCAATGGTGATGACCAGAAATCATATATGGTTTTATGAGATTCCCCCATGAGTAAACCTGTTTTCTTTCCTCTGTTGAGAACAATATTATATTCACCTGCATCATAAAATCCACCTGCACAGAAGCTGACCCCCAAAAAGCACGAGTACCCTATGTACTAGTCAGATATATTCAGGCCATTTATTGTGCTGTGACCTTTTATTCTGAAATCCAGATCCGATAAGAGCCATTCCAAAGGCACTTTCATCAATGAATGCATAAGTGCAGCCACAAATCTGAATTTCAGATTAGATTATTTTACTGATCAGAGAAGGATGCATGCATTTTACTGAAAAGGTAACTGGATCAACATCAGATACATTTGACCGAATGCAATACTCATCTTTTTTACCCGTTTGTTCTGCTCTCTGTCGTGTTTATTGCAAGCGGCAGCAATCTCATGCTGGCTCGTTAGATTTAGGATGTTATCCTTCTCTCTGCTTCTCTGGGTTTCCGAGTTCAGAACATTCCAGCTTCAGATTGAAGCTCAGCAGATCTTCACCTTGAAGAAAGAAATGGTTTACTCCAAAATTTAAATGTCCATAATTTATTCATTCTTCAATCCAAAACCTGAAGGAGATAGTCTAACGTATTTTCATTAGCAAAAATATGATTTTCAAATGTTTTAAATGTTCAAAACAACCTATTTTTTTAATCATTATAACACATATGTTTCTTGTTTTCATTCCTTTTTGATTGAGAACGTTCTCTGGATGTTCTGAAACAAACAGTTACCTTTAAAAAACAACCTGTTCTATTAACGTTACCGGACAAACATTTTAGAGAACCATCCAAGAATGTTAGCTAAAGTTCACAATGTTCATGACAATGACAATGTTCCTTAAACAGTAAAAAAAAGCGCATGGAGATTTTTGCTGATTATAATCAAGGAATCAACAGATGCCAGATGTAATTTATCTCTCTGAGAAGCAGCACATCTTGACTGGCCAGTGCATCTGTGATCTTCTGAGTGGGAAAGATTTATGCAAGACTAACATAGATTTAAAGTCTGCAGCTGTTAGATCTACACCTCTGAGATAAGCATTCTCTCAATGAGCAGAACCAGGCAGTCTGTATTCAAACAGATTCATCCCCAAAGCATAATCACGCATTTTCTTATAAACTGACCCTATATTTTGAGGAGAGCATTAGTATCTCTCTCTGTACATAGACGTGGTGGATGGTTTTTATTTGTATCCGTTTCCAGGTTGTTTGTCAGTTCACAACAGTCCAATCTTAATCATTCTTGTGAGGCTAAAGCTCTACTATATTGTTTCATCTACTCCTGATTTTTCAGGCCTCTCACAAACGATTTGTGACCTATGACATTTATGACTTGCAAACAATGGTTTGTCACACATTCAGTAGTCCTATTGCATACTATTAAACTACTTCTCTTTTCATAAAACATATTTAATTGTGGGCTACTAACACATTAAATTATCATGGGAAGCTACAGATCTGTGTCGAAGAGAGCAGCAAGTGAATGTGAAACTGTGTGAGGTCGCATGTTATCAGAGATCTCCGAGGTTAATGTTAGTTAGACACCACAAAAGCATATTGCTTGAAAGATAGGTTTTCTCCTCACGATAGAGCTTCTCAATAGTCACAGAATTATAATGTTGCCAGATATATATATATATATATATATATTATGTGTAAAAGAAAGATAAATGTTTGATGTCAAACAAATATCAAATATTTGGCTTCAGCTATGATTTTTAGAGAAAATCTCTTTCAATATTTCAGACTTAAATAAATTCACCTTGCTGTGAAAATGGCCTCGGCTTTACCTTTTCAGTCTGCGGGGGGAAAAAAGCTGACAAAAAAAGGAAATCCAGCAGTCACATCTTTTATTTACTTCTAATGCTTTGTTGAAAAGAGGCAAAACACAGTTCAATGTCTCCAATTCTGGATTCAAGAACCGCTTTGTTTTAACCCACTGAATCAGTATGATTCTTGAACGAATCGTTCAGGCCGCTTTTGTGAACCATTTCAGGCGATTAATTTAAAAAGATCTGCCCCCAAAGTGCATGTACCTGCATGTAAAATACAGATCTGAAGGCAGAGCAAATATATTTAAATATTCCTGCTGGTTCCTTAAATGTATCTAACGTTGTGTGTAGAACAGTCCTTCATGAATCCTACAGAAATGTTCTTGTGAGTGGCACAGATATCAAGCTGTCTCTGCTGCCCCCATGTGGCCATTAGTGGAAATGACACACGATCCATTTTTATAATTTTACATAAAAACATATAATATGAAAATGATCATAGCATCACATACTTTGTTGTTGTTGTTGTTTAGTTTTTTGTTTGCTGTTTCTTTAACTGTTTATGTTCCCTAATTTCAAAATATTTATATGAACTCCATAGTTCCTAGTGTGAGCTGAGTATCATCAGCATAACAGTGAAAGCTAACACCATGTCTCCTGATAATATCTCCCAGTGGTAACATGTAAAGCGTAAAAAGTAACGGCCCTAGTACTGATCGATATGATACGTCCTCATTCACTGCTACAAACTGATAGCGGTCAGATAAGTATGATTTGAGTTTTCTAGTCTATTCAAGAGAATGTTGTGGTCAATAGTGACGAAACGCAGCACTGAGATCCAATAGCACTAATTATGAGATACAACCACGATACAACAAGTAGTACTCATGCCACACACAAAATTCTTCATGTGGCATGAAATATTTTTTGCTGTAAATAAAAAGGTGAAAAACAAAAACTCTTTTTCTACTTTTACTTTCTACTTCTACTCGTTTTTCTACTTCAAATGTTTAATTCAGCATTTTTTGTTTGTTTTCTTTCTTTTTTCTTTCTATTTATTAAAGACATTTAATTAATTTATTAGCAATTAGCAATCATTTCTGAGTGTGAAATACTTTTAAAGTCAACCCTACACTCATTTTTTTTTTCAGTGTAATTTGAGAGTACATCCTTGTTTATCATTTGTGGGAATTTTCAGACAAATGAGATCCAAGCAGGTGTAGACTTACATCCCCCTGACCAATCACTGCAGAGATCTGAACACGCCAGAGTCTATATATAGCTGCTCCCAAACCCCCCTCACACTACCTGCCTTAGGTAAAACAGCAGCCCGCATCTTGCAAGCACGCTCAAAGACACCTCTAAACGCACCATGTCGTTCAAGAGCCCTTCAAGGAGTTTCTCCAGCTCAAGCCTTTCTGGCAGCATGGGGTCAAGGGGCAGTTTGTTTGGGGCCATTTCCCCATCCACAATAGGGAACCTGGTAAACACACTGCGTCCGATCGTGCAGATCAACAGCAGCACTTTTGCCCCAGCTGATGATAAAGAGACCATGAAGGGTCTGAACGACCGTCTGGCGGGGTATCTGTCAAAAGTGCGACTCCTGGAGGACTCCAACAATCACCTGGAGGAGCAAATCAAAGAGGCTCTGATGAAGAAAGGCGCTGAGAGCGGCAGAGACTGGAGCGCCTATGAGAAGATCATTGCGGATCTGAGAAACCAGGTGAGCAAATAAAAGGTTTTGTCAAGCATGCATTTTTGATCATAAAGTACACAATCAAATGTTTAAACACCTGCTCATTCCATAACTATTCTCCTTATTTTAAAATAATAGTAAATCATGAAACAAATGAAAGTTTAGGGATTATGTTGGTCAAATATGCTTCTGAAAAGTTTCCGCCCTTTAAATTCCAGCTTCTTTAAATGCATGAGATGCACGTTTATATGTATGGTGGTAACTTGTTAATGTTTTTGCTTCAATTCATCTAATAAAAGTTAAAAATAATGAATTGAAATTCAATTTTAAGTCTGTTTATGGTGGTGTATGTGATTTATAGATATCTTGTATAGATAACAATGTTGCAACAACATAATGCATTTTTATTTATTTTAGTAAAAAGATACATTTTGCATGAGAGATCTTGATAAAAGACAATAATGTTACAAACTGGCAAGAAAATAACAGAAACACAGTTAAGAAACAAAATGGAATAGATATAATTATTATTAAAGAAGAAGAACCCTTAGAAGATACATAAAAATAAAATGTAATTAAATTAATAAGCATAGTTTTTAGTATAAGAAGCAGCTTTGGTAATGTGTCAAGGCTCAAGACTATATTAAATGCATTTTAAAAAGTTTTTAGGAAATATAATGATTTAAAAAAAATAAGACATACATTAAAGGTTTTATTAAGTATTAAATTATTTAATTACTTTATATGGTTTAGTCTAATGGCACTAAAAGTAAAAAAGAAAAAAAAATCAGCTATTTGTTCGAGTGCTGTAAATCATCTCCTGTGTCTGTGTTTGTAACTCAACCCCTCAGAGCCAGGAAATGACTATGGACAATGCCAGACTTTTCCTGCAGATAGACAATGCGAGGTTGGCTGCTGACGATTTCAAAGTCAAGTGAGTTCTTTGTTTATTTATTCGCTGATTAAATGGTAAAAACTCTCAAATTAGAGAAAAAAAAAAGTCTATACAGATATGTCATATTGTGTAAATGCAAAGCAGTCACCGAGCTGCCTCGCAGTTTGCTGTAAATACAACACACCCTGTAGCCTGATGTAAATCGCTCGGGGCAGGTTTGAGTCAGAGCAGGCCATGAGGCAAGGGGTGGAGCAGGATCTGTCACGACTCCGAAAGATGCTGGACGACACTTACATGGGCCGCATGCAGCTGGAGAGTCAGATCGAGTCTATGAGAGAAGAGCTGGCGTTCCTGAAGAAGAGCCATGACGAGGTACACCCCTTAAACACACCATTCAACACAGATTAAACAGCGACACCTCAAACCTAAATGCACTCGTTTGGGTGGTTCGTTTGATCTGTGTTTGAGTCTCATTGTTGGACCACAAACAGCTTTCTATACACAAGCAGCAGCAGTTAGCAAATTAACAGAGCGCAACGAAAGCAAATATCACCCCTAAAAGTAAAATCTAATTCATGTACTGCTCTAAATTATAAAGCAGTGGGATTTTTTTTTATTAATTGACTATAACAGTTATTTACCTTATATTAAAATAATTGGAAATGTTTTAAAAATAATATTTTAATACAATGAATTTATTAAATGTATTATTTAATTAAACACCTGATTAAAATAACTTCAACAGTAATTAATATAAAAATATATATATATTTTGCATTAATATTAATTGAGCTAAATAAATATTATACTCATTTTCATATTAAATTACCTGGAAATGTTAACTTTAACTTAATTAGTTAACTTAATATTAACTAATAACTTTATTCATTTAACTAAATTAGTCTTGAAATTATTTTAATATTAAAATTCTTGGAGCTGAAATAAATAATAATTATCATTTAAAAAATAAATGTTCATTTAAAATTAAAGTACTTGAAAAAATGTATTACAAATTAACTAAATGTATTGCATTTATGAATTATTTAACATTAATATTCAATTGTTTAAAATGATTTAATATTAATATTACATTGCAATATACATTTATATACTTTTTACTTTTGGGAAGTATTTATATATATATATATATATATATATATATATATATAAATACT
>JAUMHI010000049.1:4538818-4551293 GCA_032359435.1 Enteromius unitaeniatus
CAAAGATGAGCAAGAGGAATGGGGGCAACAAGTGGAGTTAGCTTTGGAAAGATGGAAAGATGAGCAAGAGGAGTTGGCAGAACAACTGGAGTTAGAAGCGGAAAGGGCGTTTGCAAAATAAGGAGTTAGCAGAACAACCAGTGCAGAGGAAGATGAGTTGGAAGTAACAGAAGTAACCCGCTGAACACGATGAGGAGGAAGCATCTCAAGATGATTTGAAGAAGAAAATGAATTTTTATTGCCTCGTTTAATTAGCTTTAGTGGTTCTTCATCACTGTCTTTCCTTCTTATAGCTCAGCTTTCTTTGTGTTCAACATGATATTTTAAAATCAAGCTCCTTTGTCACATTAAAACATGTATGAGCTTCATTTTCTGCTCCATGTTTATTATTTTATAATGTACTTTGCCAATCAAGAGTCTGGGGTTAGTCATGTTTCTGTCTGAAATAAAAAAAATCTATATAATTATCAAGGGTGGACAGCAAGACATTTATAATAAGGCAAAACATTTCAATTTCACTTAAACTGTGTCCTTTTAAACATTCCATTCACCAAAAGATCCTGAACAAAAATATTGTGCACTCTCTGAAAAAAAGGTAAAAAAGCTGTCACTGGGGTGGTACCTTTAAAAAAGGCATGTTTGTACCTAAAGAGTCCATTTTGGTACCTTAAAGGTACATATTAGTACTTAAAGCGTACATATTTGAACCTAATTGGTACAAAAGCGTACCTTTTAAAATGGTACCACCCCAGTGATAGCTTTTGTATGTTTATTTATGAGAGTGTGAGACAGAATAATGTGATACTGAAGACACCGAGCAATGATGCTGAAACTTCAGTCTCTTACAATATTACTGTTTTTACTGAATAAATATATATATATATATATATATATATATATATATAGGTATGATATATGCATTTTGATCCCAAGTAACAGACAAAGAATCGGTTGTATAGAAGACTGTTTATTCATGACCATTTCATGATGTCCAATATTGATGCATTTGGCGAAACAAAGAAGGCAAAAAGAAAGAGGAAAGGGACAATACTGCAGAACTAATGTCAATAAAACACTGTCAGACAACAGAGCTACGCGATGAAACATAAGAGCGTATCAAAAAAACGTTTATCTGACATACAAATAACATTTATCCTATAAATGCAAAGCAAGGAATTTAATCGTCTCCCTGTTGAGGTGCAAATTACAGGTGGAGGATCGACATCACTGGCCAGAGGTGTATGATGGAGTCCACGGATGCTGGTCTCGGGATTGCACATCATGTCCTTAACGGGAGAAGGTCTTGCCACTGGACAGATGATATGAGGGTTACATTCATATTCACAGGTTAAACGGTGAATAAATAGCGCTGTATACTCAGTATGTACTACAGACAATTGATACCAAAAAAAAGTTAACATAATTAACCAAAATTGACAATTTAACAATAAAAATAACATTTGAAAAATATACCAGTCTCTGAATTACAATAATTAATTCTTAAAAAGGGACATGGCATGATTTGTCACGCCACTCGTGTCGTATATCCTCGCTTTCAGGATTCATAGTTCTGTAGCACTTAAGTCAGAAATCATTTTCACATTTTATGAAAAGATTTAGTTTGTTAACATTAGTTAATGCATGAGGTATCATATACTAACACTGCATGTTCATTTCTACAATAACTCTTTACAATAAGCTTCCTAACAGCGACAAGAAGCTTGGTTATAGAAACATTTCTTAAATGAAATGAAAATTCTAATGTATCTTACATTTAACAGAATATTCAAATAACAATAAACGTGAATTTGACTAAAAACTAAAATCTATATGAAATTTTAAACTTTGAAAAGGCAAAACTGTGCACTTTAATGACTTCATGAAGAATAATTTAAGTACGAACTGGCATATAATAGAGGTTCACTGCAAAATATTAAAATATATAGGATGTTTAAGATTAGACTTTTCTTTTGCAATGCATTATGGGAGTTTGTGGTTGCTGTTGACCTCCTTTTCAACGGCAACAGCAACTTCTCCAATCATTGGATCTTCTGGATTATGTTTAACGTTGACCTTCTCTAGGAAGCCATTAAACAGGTTTGCTTTCCAAATTAAAAGCACAGTGACATAAAAATCTAAATCATTAAAGCTTATGGGCGGTCGATTTTTGGAAGTTTTTCAAAATTACTGATAAAAAACTATTTCTCTTTGGCTCTAATCTACTAGAAAAAAAATGACATTTGATTCCAGGTAGATGTAGATGAAGACAGAGAAGTATCTGGCCACATTTTAGTTTAATCAAGTTTAAACAACAACCTGATGAGTGAGTAATATGAAAAGTAGATGGTAATCTGCTCTGATATGAGCCTGCAACGCCAATTCAAACACACACCATTACAAATTAAACTTTTGCAAGCACACGCCTCTGGTGTTGAATAAAACCCAGAAATATGCACATACATCAGCACAAACCAACCACCTCTACTGGAAAAAAGCCCATGAGAAAGATTTAATTTTCAAAGACCTGGAAGACACTGTGCGGTTTCATATAAAGTGTGAAATACTAATGATTGTGAAACACTTACGAAATTGTTTTCATCTCTTTCTTCTCAGCGTCCGGCCGAGCACGATTGAGTACCTTGAGGAAGTCTGAGGTCTTGGCCCTCATACGAGTGTGGATGTAAGCCTAAAACAAGAGAAAACACCTATTAGAATGGAAACAAAACCTACATTCCCAAGATTACACATTAACTTTTTACATACAAAGTGCTGAATGGTTAAATGACAAGTATGCAAACTGAGAAGCATATTACAAAGCAACTATAATTACACATTACAAACTCAAGGGTTGTGTTCGACCCTTCATAAACACTTGAGTCGATGTTGGGCAAAGAGGCGTTTCTGAGGAGGGTCTCACCTTGGAGCACTTTATGTGGTAGTGCAGATAGTCCCGGAAGGTGTGGATGAGGTTGATGGTGTTGTCTCTGGTGTTGGCGTTTGTGTGTCGAGGAAACAGCACTGTTGAGAAGTGATTTTTATTATTTCAAATTTAATATGGAATTCACTGTAATTGTAACATGTTTAGGTTATCTATACAGAACGTTTGGAATCAGATAAGTTTTTTTAAAGAAGTCTCTTATGGTCATCAAGGCTGCATTTATTTAAATCAAAATACAGAAAATGTTATCATTTTAAATATTATTAACATTTCAAATAATGATTTTCTATTTTAACATACTTTAAAATATTAATTCTGTGACACAAAGCTACATTTTCAGCATCATTGCTTTAGTTTTGTTTTTTATATATATATATATATATATATATATATACACACACACACACACACACATTATACATTTATTCATTATATATTTTATACATAATTAATACATTTTATATACATCATTCTGAACAAAAGAAACACTAATAAGTTGCACAGTTATATTTGTAGCAATATGTAGTTATCGATTATTTATCTTTCAGGCCAAAAATCATTAGGATTCTAAAGATATTTTCTACTGTAAATATATCAAAACATACTATTTGATTATTAAGAATTTATCATGGCTAAGAATTTATTTGGACTATTTTAAATGCAATTTTCTCAATATTAAAAATTTTGCACCCTCAAATTACAGATTTACAAATAGGCCAAATATTGCCCCATTCTAACAAGCTCTTTTTATCTTATTCAGTGTTGCTTCTCAAGTAAATGTTTAAAAACGGTTAAATATTTAAAATGGAAAATATGCAAAAAGTGCAGTTAAGATCATCTTTATTAACTAAATGATCTGTCACAAAGACTAGTATTTTCAGTTACTGCTGCTCATCTTGAAATGAACAAATAAAACCGAACTAAGTAAACCGCACTCAGTAAACATTGCATGTTTCAAGAAGCTTCCTGGTTGCATGCTGGTAAATGCTGTAGGCTTTGATAAAAGGGTGTGGCACTTTTCAATTCATTAAAGGTTTGTGTAATCGCCATGAAGTTCTCCTGATCCGAATGCAAATAAACAGTGCACCTGTCACAGAAAAGCAGCAGTGATCTGCTCTGGCCTCATAACGTACAAATTAACTCTTGAACCTAACAAGTTAACTGGCAGCTGTGGTTGATAATAGTGTTCAGTAATGAACAGTTCCCAAGTGCCATTTTCAAGTAAAGATGTTAAATGAATGTTTGTGAGCTCATGATACAAACCAAAAGTGATGTAGCCAATGTTGTCTCCCACAGCGGCGTCAGTGTCCTTCAGCTCCAGAGGAGGTTCTCTGTGACTGAACAGCACCTGAGGAGCCGTGTGACTGGCCCTCCTGCCTTCTTTAAACTCCTGAACACAGAGAAACACAGGCATCAGTCCACTATGTCATCATAATGACTGCCAAAACAAAGTTAACACACACACCAGTTATCCGTCATTGTAAAAGACAGTATTTAATTCGGTGAATACAGAAATGACGACATCGCTTGGCATACGGTGGTTTAACCGTCATTTAAATGTGAAACCATGCCACAAAATGACTGGCTTGAAAAACACCTGGAGGGCATGTGTATAAACAGAAAAGGGGCAGGACAGAAAGGGTCAAAATTGGACCTGAAAACAGGATAAAATTAGCGAACCTGCATGAACACTTTCCCGATGATGACATCATCGTCATCCTTGAACACTGTGCTGAACACAACAGTTACTCTGTCTTTCTTAGCCTCGAGATACCTGAAACCAATGACAAGACAGACACAAACAGACACGAGACACAAGCTGGATTACACACTTTGTGCAGAACTCATCTAAAATAAAATCTGGAAACATGCAAGTAATAAGATACTAAGAATTAGTGCTGTCAAATGATTAATCGTATTCCCCCAAAAAAGTTTTTGTTTATATAATATATATGAGAGCGTACTGTGTATATTTATCGTGTGTATATATAAATACAAACTCATGCATGTATATATATATATATATATATATATATAAGAAAAATATGTTTATATATTTAAAAATATATGTAAATATATACTGCATGGTGTGCATTACATTCATATATCATTAAAAGAAATGAATTAAATCAGAATTGTAATGAAATAAAGTCACAAGACCTTTTTTAATATATTTCATTCTATCTGAATTAATAATTAATCTAAAGTAATGAATTATTTTAAACTAAAGGGTTACATTTTTAAGATTTTATCACTCAGAAACTTTAATTTTAAAACTCTAAAAAAATTTTTAGAAACTTAAATTTTAATTTGATTTTAATTTTTTTTTTTTAAGATTTTTACATTGTAAACCCATGTTAAAATATTTATTGCTAATTTGAAGATAATTATTTTAATACTAATATTATGGTAATAACTTAAAATTGTTTTACACAAGACATGGTACACATTCATACATTTAAATTTTTCTTATAGCCTTGAATGATGCTCACTGAAAATAATGTTTTCTCAACAAAATTAAAGAATTGAATCATGAATTGAATGATTCCGTAAAAATAATCACTAGATGAATTGATTACTGAAATTAGTTGCCGCCCTACTGTCCTGGAGGTCTGAAGAAAGTTCAAGAAGCTTACATAGACTCATCATCCCTGTAATGGACAACAGCCCTTTTCTCTCCGTCACGACCCTCCTCCTGGAACTTAAAGTACTTCTCGAAGACAGACGCGAAGCAGTTTCTCTTGAGGATGCCTGCCTGGTGGATCACCTCCTCTTTGTTGGGTGGAATAGTGTCCAGGTCGAAGAGCAGTGAAATATTGTACCCTTCAGAGAGGAACAACAACAAACCGTCAAACTAAAACTCTTGCAGCGACAATAACAAAGAAAACAGCAATCGCTTGGCTTACCGTCTTCTGGTGCCACAAGGAAATTTCCATAAACACGCTTCAGCAACTGAAACGCAACAAATACAAATCTTTCATTTTGTTTTAATAATAAAAGATACGGGAAGTATATTTGTTATGATCCATAGTGAATTATTTGCTTTGAAAATACAAAGCAGTCTTGCATTGAGAAAAAAAAAACCTGTACAGAATACAAAAAAAAACAATGCTTCGATAATCATCTCACTATCACATTGCAGTCCTCTGAATCATAACCGAATTGAACTGTGAGATGCCTAGACATTCCCAATAGCACAGCATGTCACAATATATGACAAATTAACTTCCAAACAACTGCTTCGTTGTAACTACCCATGTATAAAACGACAAGCACTGGCTTGTTTCATTCCTGTCATTTTTAACATGCTTTGAGAGACCTGTATTTTGGGTTTTATCACCTATTTTATCATCTATGTAGTGAATGTTGCTTTCACCAACCTAGGGGGCTAAATAGTGTCGTGATGGGTACTCGCGTCACCAAGGATGCTGTGACATTTGGATCAAGTGTCACTTAAGTGTGGTTATGAGTACATCACATGAGAATGATTGGTGGCATCTTTGTAAAAACCTTTTCTGTATTATAAACACAAGGAAGACACAAGTGTATTAAATGGATTTTATTAACAAAAGATAGACAAGAGTAATCAGCAACTACTACATGAACACCATAAATGAAATGGGAATAAAGTGCATAAAGATGCCTAAAATACAAGGGATCAGGTTGGATGTTGCTATGTCAGAGTTACGTTATCTGGAAAGATAAACTGTTGCTACTCTGAAAGAAATAAGGTGAAGAACCTAATTATGCAACAAACAAATATGGAAAGATTATTTGTTAACTGCAATCAGACACAACAATGCCAAGGTCTCTGAAAGAGGTTTGGATCAGTGATAGTTACGTTCCCCGTGCTCGAGTGAGCAGTCCGGTAGTGGTGACTTCCTCCCCTGCCTGTGCTGGTAACAATACATTGTGGAAAGGAGCAGGAATCCGTTTCGATAGCCTTGAACATGACGAGCTGGAGGATGCTGGTCTCCTGGAGCACCAAAGGGTCCTAAAATCGGGAAAACGCAGATGTGGCCCTGGAGCAGGTGAAGAAGGTCCTTGCCTGGAACATGCAAGCAAAGAACCTTGCCCTGAAGTCTGATTATCTCTTTCTTCACAGGCTGGAGGCTCAGAACGTGGTCGTGTCTGTTTCTGCCTCAAAGCTGGAGACTCAGGACTTGGCATTTGTTGTTGCCTTCTTCCTCAAGGGCCAGAGGTTCTGAACGCTGGTGTTTCTGTTAGTGTCTCTCTGAAGGGGAGATTCAGAACTTCTTGGTCTGTTTCTATCTCCAACCACACAGGCTGGTTGCTATCTTCGCTGTCGTGGGCCATAGGCTTTGAATGGTTGTGTCTGTTAGTGTCTTACCCTTGCAGGCCCAGACTCAGAACAAGGAGTGTCTTTATCGCTTTTCGATGAGGAGAAGATTTTAATCTGGTCCTTCTCCATTTCCATGCTGTGGAACAGGGTGTGAACCACCCTCCTTTCCTCCTGTGGAACTTATTTGCATAGTTTAAACAAAATTTTACCTGTGCATTTCTCACTTACCAAACCACAAGCAGAAAACCTTTGGCACTGTTACGAACACATGTCCAAACATGATTCCATTAACAGCTGTGTTGTTGTACTACACGTCGCTGTCACTGAGAATACTTATTCCTCCGATGTGTGTGTCTCTGTTTGCATCAATTTAAGGTCTGAGAACAAATTATGAATGGATCTCAGTGATCTCTCTTTGTTTCACCCATTGCTGCTGCATCCAGAGGTCCTAAGAAATTTTCAATGGAGGTCACAGGCCAAAACTTTAAGAGTCAGTCTGTTGGTGGCTGAAGGGCAGAAACTGCATTTTGACCAATGAGAGGTTCAGTCCTTCATTAGCCTTTGTACCAAAGGTCTTCTTCTTGCCCAGTAAGGGATCTGTATCTGGCCTTTGTCCTGGCATCTTTATCAGATGGTGTTGGACAGTTTGCTTATGTTAGTCCACCAAGATCCAATCAAAATGTCGATCAAAAACTTTTGTCCACTATTGAGGTCAGAGGGGTCCCACCATAAACTGGGCCCTGGAATATGCTGTCCACTACAACAGAGACAGGATTCAACAAACAAAACAGCCCCCAGAAAAGAAAAAGAAAAAAAACAAAGGCAAACGAATTCATTTTTTATCTGACAGACTTTATCTGTGTGCATGATACAAGCAGACAGGAAGCTGAGGGCCAATTTTGCAGGATGCCTCTCTGTTTTGCATTCATTTGATTTACATTGGCAGTGCAGAATGAAGTTGGAACAGAGTTTGAATAGTTATTTGCATTGGCAGGAAATATTGGCATGAACCTCAACTCCATGAGCCCTCAAGACCCATGAAAATCCTGCTCTAAAAACAGTTCATTCAAGTCCTTGATGCGCTAATTCCTAAAAAAAAAACACAAAAACTGCTCCAAATCCCTGCCAAATAAAGCTAATTTGGATTCAAAATCCTGCAGACAAAACTGCGTTGATCTTGAACTATGCCTGCAAATAATAATTCAACTGTGTTTGTCAAACAATCCAAAAATTAGACCATCAGCTTATCACTAATGACTGTACACTGGCTACGTTTACAAAAGAACAAACCCATGTTTCTTTATTTAAAACATGTGACTTCCTCTATCCAAAGAGAGTCATTTGCACTTCCTGTTTCACATAGAAACACATGTCATTTAGACCCTTAAATGGTGATTAAAATGTGATCACCCTGGACTGAATCATGTACAATCACAAGACAAGATGAATATGAAAGAATGACCCACAGGAACGTGTGAAATAAAGATTCCTGTCTGAAACTTCACATTGCTTGAGTGTCCACAGGAAATCTATCTGTATTTTCGAAACAGGCGAGAATTACAAATTATGCACTACGAACGTCACAAAAACCAACTGCATCTTGCAACTAAATTGCTCAGTAAGTATGCATCTTCTTATAAATGGGCAGCACAAAGGGATAAATCTCACCAAAAAAAGATCATATCTTACCCAAAAAACATTTCAAAGTCTGGGTTCATTTTTTTAAAAGAAATATTTCTTTTATTTAGTATGGATGCATTCAATTGTTTAAAGACAGTAAAGCAATTTATAATGATAAAGATTTCTGTCCCAAAATAATTCAGCTTTTTTTTTTTTTTTACTTTCTAATCATCAATGAATCCTAAAAAAAATATTAAGCAGCATAACTGTTTTCAACAATCATAATAATAGCAATGTTTCCTGAGCAACAAACCAGAATATAAGGATTTTTTTCTGAAGGACCATGTGACTCTGGACAGTGCAGTAATGATGCTGAAAAGTCATCATTGCATCACAGGAATGGATTGCTTTTTAAAATAGATCAAAACAGAAACATTTTAAATTCTAATAACTCTTCACAAATACTTTGGTTTCTTTTAGCAAATAAAGTGCAGCCTTGGTGAACATCTAAAAAAAAAAAACCTTTAAAATAATCTTACTAACCCCAAATTTTGAATGGTAATGTATATTTCTTATGTTTAGTATCTAAATAATTGTTTTGGATCATTCTTTTGGTTTTATGGTTTTGTGGTCATTTCTCATACCTCATCGGCGCCATGCTCCTGAAGCTCCTTGAAGAACTTGAGAGAGATGCTGACCATAACTTTAGTTTTGTCTCCATTGGGGTTGGAGATGTGGTAAAGCACCCCATCAAAGTCTGTAGCAAAAACAGAGAGAGATCCCATGTCAATCATTACCAAAACAAACCGTTCTACAAATTACTGTTATTGTAATACCATCAACAAACATTTGTCCAACAGAAACACAGACTTCCACTGCTGAGGTCATTTCATATTTTCACCTTACCTGCAAACGTAACATCTACTGCTTCAGGCTTGTTCCTAAAAAAAAAAAGAAAAACACATTGTTTTGTGAGTTTAAACGGTCTGCCATCTAAAAAACATTTTTCCAGTAACAAAAAAAAGATGAAAGTCATCCAAGGTAATCAATAAGAGTGGGTTTATTTAGCAATAATGAACATTTCCACTTTTGCAAGCCTACTTGCCGAATGAACAATGAAATACTTATTGTTGCAATAATTGTATTAGCTTATACAATATTAAAATATAATTTATACATGGACAATGGACACAATTTAGAAATCTTTAACCTAAATGCCTTGACTGACTAATGAGGATCAATTATCACAGCAACTTAAACAATGACAGAATACAATGCAATAAGTTTGTGAAATATTAAATATTTAAGTGCAAAAACAAGCCTTTTTTCACTTTTTCATTGAACTGTAAAAAAAAAAAAACTAAAAAGTAAACAAATCATGTGCGTTTATGATGAGTCACATCAGGCGTATATATATACATATACTGGAGAAGAATGAAGGGGAAATAAGTTCTGAAGGAACATGTTACTTCATCGGCCTAGGAGAATCGCTGATATTTGCTTGTTCTTGCAGAGACATGCATTCACACGGAGGCAGGAACAGGAAGTGTCTCTGCAGTCCTTTCTGGGACTAAACATTTCAAGAAATCAGGTCAGCTGAAAGCGACGTGTACAATGGTCACAATCACTTGTGAGACCTGTTTTAGTAATCACTTGACACGTCGATGTTACAATCGCACATTAATGTTTTTTTACGTGATCTATCCTGCTGGACACACCCCATACAAGATGCTTCAGTACGCGACAATCCACAAATGATCTGACGTGACAGAATCAATCCGACACGAAAATGTGCATGAACGTGTCATTTTACCCATGCAAAGAAAACATGGCTAGTGTTAAGACATGCATACACTAGATGAGCGATGTTTGAACCGAGTTGTGTCTCAGACAGGAAGATCTTCCTCTTACCCGTTGCTCGCGCTGTCGAATTTCAGGGTGAGAGTCTCCTCTATGATCCGATTGTTGATTTCCAACAAAATCATGTTGCCTTAAATTAATTTTTACTGGCTCTGTGGGATTAAAAAAAAATAAGAGTAAATGTTGCTTTTCTACAATCCTACTACAATCGTTTTGGTTTTCCTGCTCCTACACCTCTGGCCACTTCCGCATTGACTCGAAAGACCCGCGGGCTGCCCGCGTCATTGCCTGTTCGTTTGTAATAGTTATTTAAACAAAATGTTTGATATTTAATTTACAGTGATATTTCCAATTTCTAAATAATCATATATATATATATATATACACATATATATTTGTGTGTAAAATTATTTGTTCTTCAAAGGTTCCTACACCATTTGACCACAGAAGTACCATGACGTTTCCAGTTATTCGTGATTACTAAATAAGGAGTTTTATAAACATTGCGCTTTCTACGCTATATTCTTTCTTTCTGAAATATTGTAGGGCAAAAATTATTCCACATCTTATATTTCCATGACTTTGTAAGACCTGGAAGTCACTAAAGGTTGCATATTGTTGCTGATACTAATACTTAGACTTACAGTATATGCTTAGTGCCATGCAGTGACAATGTTAAAAAAAAAAAGAAAATACTGAAAAACTAGTTTCAGGGGTATGGTCAGATATAGATTTACTAGTGCATATTAAGATGCATATCTCTGTTGACTGGTTTTAAAATGTAATCTTAGCAGCCCCTGAACAGAGTCATTAGACACACCTGAGCACTTGAAGAATAAGCTACAGCGCTCATTCAAAGCAGAATGAAAACCTATGTGTAGATTCAGTCGAGTGATAAAATGTAGACTACCCTTTATAACTTAATGCTGTTGAACAGAATTTACAGAGCAAGCTATTTGATAAAATAACCCTAACATAATCAAAAATGCCGAAATTATTCTGAAAATTTCAGAATTGTCACTGGCTGGTAGGAAAGACAAAATAGAAATTTACCTTAAAATGTAATATAAGGTAAAGGTGTGAATAATTAGCATACATTTTGGGCAAATTTTCAGTAATTTAGCCAGTCACTTGCTTAATTTCTGAATGAATTGATGAAGTCAACCTGTACGAATTGATGAATGACTCAATGACTCGCTTATTAAGACCTAAAGGCACTTTTAGGTTTTCTTTTTTAAAATAATTGTATATTTCACTCAGTGTTGGACTGAGACTTTTAAAACCATGTAGCTTTCATTGTAGCTAACAACTTTTTCAGGTAACAGCTTCATAATATTGAAGCATGACTTTTTCCACCAAATAGTGCATAACCACCATCTATTGGTACATCACACATCTTGCGGCTTCACGTTAATTTATACATTTATATACAATGTGGGTGGATTTCAGCTGTGGCGGGTAACCCGGTCACTCCCACCAACCACTCTGGCTGGTTGAATTTTATATACAGGAACCCAGGTAATAAATTTGGTTTTTGAACGTTTTCCTAACATTCTGGTTTGGATGTGGGAACTTTATTTGAAATGTTCCAAAAACGTAGAAATTTCCAGTTTGCATTTTTATGTGGTTAGCATAAAAAAATAAAATAAAAAAAATATAACGTTCTATGAGCGTTTCTTTACAACATTCCAAGAACTTCAAAATGTCCACTTTGCCTAACATTGACGGAACGTTATTTTATGGTAAACCTGGTC
>JAUMHI010000049.1:4562546-4580736 GCA_032359435.1 Enteromius unitaeniatus
GACCAGGTTTACCATAAAATAACGTTCCGTCAATGTTAGGCAAAGTGGACATTTTGAAGTTCTTGGAATGTTGTAAATAAACGCTCATAGAACGTTATATTTTTATTTTTTTTATTTTTTATGTTAACCATATAAAAATGCAAACTGGAAATTTCTGACCTACTCTTTAGAAAGAATGATGTCATTGTGTGTAATAACAGATGCCTTGCAGAACGTTTACAGAGCTTGAAAAGGAAGTTTAGTTGGAACCAGGAATTTCAAGAAGAGTACTCCACCTTTCTTACTGATGTTATCAACAAGGGTTATGCTGAAGCAGTACCACAAGATCAGTTACTGCGAGATGATGTTAAGGTGTGGTATATCCCACATCATGGGGTATACCATCTTAAAAAAAAAATTCAAATTTTACTAGTTTAAAAAAAAAATCAAAACGTTGCATTTGATTGCAGTGCAGTTTTCAAAGGATTTTTCCTTAAATTCACATTTGCAACAAAGGTCCGAATCTCACCAATACCTTGTTGGGTGTTTTGTAACTTTGATAGCATATATTTAAACCACGTTTCACCAAGTAACACAGAAGTATCACAAAAGAATGTGTATTTTCTCCATTTTCTAGGACAGGGGTGGCCAACTTCGGTCCTGGAGAGCCGGTGTCCTGCAGAGTTGTTCAGGTGTGTTTGATTAGGGTTGGAGCTAAACACTGCAGGACACCGGCTCTCCAGGACCGAAGTTGGCCAGCCCTGTTCTAGGATAACATCGTGGAGGCGTGTGGGAGAGGCTCATTCATCTGTTGTATTCTACACTTCGACAACAATTTTAGGATGATGAGAGCGTTTACACTATGATTTGTTGAAGCTGAAGCTATTCATAATGATCGTCCTATCACAAGGCTTGTGATGATCTGAATGACTTGGAAGCTCTCACGCCAAATCATATCTTGCAGTTGGAATCAAAACCATTTCTTCCTCCAGGACTGATTTGTATATCAGACATAGACAGCGACAAGTCCAATATCTGTCTTGGAAAAGGTGGATAAGGGAATATCTTCCACTGCTTCAGAAATTACAAAAAGGGAGGAAGCCAAGTAGAAACTTCACTGTGGGTGACAAAGTGGTCATCATTGTTACGAATGATACGACGGGAAGCATTCGGATCCACTTGCAAATGTTTATTGAATCACACACACTCAAGATATAGTCACAGGCAAAGTCAACAAACGGGGGCATCAGAGACAAAGGCAATAGAATAATCCAGAGTACGTGGCGAAGGTCAGGCGATGGGCGAACTTAATCCAAGAGGGCAGAGACGAAGGCGAACATTCAAAGGCAGGCGAGGTCGATAATCCAGACAGGGAAACACAGAGAGACACGAAAAACAGGAATGGCTTACAAAGGGAGAACACAGGGTAACATCCACATTGATGAGCAACCTTACAAACAGACAACCGGAACTTAAATACATGTAAAAACTAGGTCAGTGGGAGGAGACTAGACATGAGTGGCAATGGCAACATACAAAGGGGGCGGAGACATCAATGGGAAACCATGACAACAGATGAGACAAGAGTCCATGAATGAGAACAGACACAAAACATACACAAAGTTTGCTGGAGCTGGAGTGCCATCAGCAGACTAGCACTTCCAGCTGAACATGACGATCATAAATCTAACTGCTCCACGTGGTTCCTGGTCATTAGGCAAAATCCCTCAGACGTATCCTGACAAAAAGTTGTTTTCTTTTTTTTATGATGTCAAGTAGTGTTGAAAGAGATGGGTTTTCAGCAGTCGTTTGAAAGTTGTAAGGGAGTTGGCATTTCGGATAGTGATGGGAAGATCATTCCACCAGCCAGGAACGATGTAAGAGAATGTTCTGGAAAGAGATTTTGTGCCTTTTTGTGATGGTACAATGAGGCGTCGCTCACTGGCGGATCTCAGAGTTCTGGAGGAAGTGTAGAGTGGAAGCAGTGAGTGGAGGTAAGTGGGAGCCGAGCCGGAGATAGTTCCATATGCAAGCATCAATGTCTTGAATTTCATGCGAGCGTCAATTGGGAGCCAGTGCAGGGAGATGAAGAGAGGTGTGACATAGGCCCTTTTGGGCTCGTTGAAGACCAGTCATGCTGCTGCATTCTGAATAATTTGTAGAGGTTTGATTGTGAATGAGCGAAGACCGGCTAGAATAGCATTGCAGTAGTCTAGCCTGGAGATGACCAGGGCCTGGATCAGGAGTTGTGTGGCTTGCTCTGTAAGAAAGGGCCTGATCTTTCTAATGGTGTGTAGGGCAAACCTGCAGGATCGGGCAGTTTTACCGATATGGTCTTTGAAGATAACTCCAAGATTTCTTGCAGAAGTTGATGGGGTAATAGTTAATGTATCCAAATGGTGAAATGGTGAAATGGTGAAATCATGCTGTAGAGTTGGAGTTGCAGGGAAAACAAGGAGTTCAGTCTTTGCCAGGTTCATCTGTAGATGATGTTCTTTCATCCACTCCGAGATGTCCGCCAAACAGCCTGAGATCCGTGCGTCAACTGTTGGGTTATCTGGTTGAAATGAAAGATAAAGCTGTGTGTCATCAGCATAGCAGTGATAAGAGAATTCATGTGTCTGTATGATGGGCGCCAGAGATGTAGTGTATATGGAGAAAAGGAGGGGTCCAAGAACTGATCCCTGAGGGACCCCAGTGACCAGATGAAGTGATTTGGATACCTCCCCTCCCCAAGCCACTCTGAAGGATCTATCTGTGAGATAGGATTCAAAAGCAGCAGAAAGATCTAGCAGAACAAGTACTGATGATCTGCAGTTGGCTTTTGCAACCCGCAAGGCTTCGGTGACTGACAATAATGCAGTTTCAGTTGAGTGGCCACTCCTGAACCCTGGTTGGTTAGTATCCAGTAAGCTGTTAGATTTGTCCATTCTATACAGCTGAAGACTAAAACAGGATTGCTGAATACACCTGTTTCCAAAATCT
Source organism: Enteromius unitaeniatus (assembly GCA_032359435.1). Classification (NCBI taxonomy): domain Eukaryota; kingdom Metazoa; phylum Chordata; class Actinopteri; order Cypriniformes; family Cyprinidae; genus Enteromius; species Enteromius unitaeniatus. Next base: position 4,565,511 of record JAUMHI010000049.1, read on the forward strand.
GCCAGTTGTTGGAAGAAACCATGGACTGATCTTCAAAGAAGTTGTTCACATAAACCCTTTTTGGCTCCTTTTCTAGTTGAAGAGATAATTGTAGTTGCACACCAACAACTATGGGGCCGGTGTGTAGGCGTCAATAGCCGCTTTTCCACTATCCTGCCAGTGCGTGCCAGTGCTTCAAACAGGCCAGGCGGGGCTCGGTCGAGTCTGTTTGGTTATTTGTAGTCACATATTGCATATCTATATTTTTTCCATCAAAAATATGACCAAAGAGGGAGCTCCTGAACAAAATTAATAATTAATTAATATTAGCTATATATTTTATGACATACTCGGAGCGTAGATGAGACGTATGACAAATAAAATGTCAGCAGCAGGCCACCCAGTCCACAGAAGTGAGTCTGGGCCATCTCGAATGCAGGACAAATAGAAAAGAAGATAAGTCTATGTAAAAGATAGCAAAGAAATTAAGTGCTTGAGTTTCTAAGAGAAAAGGAAGAAAATGAAGAAAATAAATGAAAGGAGGAGTTAGACAGAGAGGAAAGGAGAGCAGAACAGACATCTCAAGACAGGTAATGTAGATACATTATTGAATTTTTCACAAAAATAGTTGAGAAAATAGTTCTACTTTTTATCTTGTTTCTTTCTTCTTGTTAATTCTTGTCCCTGGTCAACATTTTTTTGTTGTTAATCAAAATGTCATACACTTGCAACAATTCAGAGATGCAACACCATCTCTAATTAAAATCAGCAGGTTATATTATTATATCAGACAAGAAATCAAAGGAATGGCAACCAAATGTATAGACACAAGATAAACACAAGTTTTGAGATAAACTAAAAAGTACAGCAACAGTAATGAAGTCAGTAATTAATTCTGCCTTACTTCATGCAGTAATATCTCATGAATTATCAGGAATTAACATGCGTTCAAAGTCTTTCCTTCGTGACTTCATGGATGAATTACACATTAATTAAGGTATTAACTGATGGGTACATCATCATGATTTATGATTTATTACGCATGATCACGATGTTTTCTTTGTTCACAAGAAAGAAAGACAAGTATTTACTATCTACAGTACTTTGGATAAATCTGTAGTTCATACATTTTCATGGATTTGTGCATAAAAATAGCATTATTTTGTGCCGATAAATGTACTTGAATAAATAATTGAATTTACAAAAATCCACATTACCTCAACCTGTGAATTTATTAAATAAATTAAATGCAAACAGACTGAAGTAGTTTAAGTCTTTGGTTCTTTTAATTGTGATGATTTAGAATCACATTTAACAAAAACCCACCAATTCACTCAATCTCAACAAATCAGTTAATCTACTCAAAACACCTGCAAAGGTTTCCTGAGCCTTCAAAACGGTCTCTCAGTTTGGTGCACTAGGCTACACAATCATGAGGAGGACTGCTGATCTGACAGTTTTTTTTTTTTTTTTTTATTAAACATTGTTATAACAAATGTACACATACCCAATAAGAGCTGTGTAGAACAAAGACAGGAAAAGGAACAGCCAGGGAACAAAATGACCCAAGTGTAAGATAAAGCGAAGAAAAGTAAATAAACAAACAAATACCAGCAAATCAAAAAAAAAACAAAAAACAAAAAAACAATATAAAACTTACATTTTACAGAGGAATTCTGAAAAAGGCACAAGTTAGGCACAAGGCACAAGTTTTCCTTGCCTTAGTATTTTTGGACAATGATAGCGTTCCAAAATATTGTTGTAGGTCTTTAAATGTCTTTAAAATGATTGGATTTTAAACTTAAACTTTAAATTATTGGTCTTATTATTGGAGAACTTACATTTGTGAATATGGTATTTGGCTAGAACTAGTAATAAATTAACACAAATAAAATTCTTTCTCAGTACTATAATCAAACTAAATAACTTTCCAAAACAGAGAAAATTTAGAGTATATAAAATCAATTACAAACGTGTTTCCAAAACACTTTTACACAATTACAGTACCAAAAGAGATCGTACAATCGTTTCATCTTGTTCCTTACAAAAGTTACACGTTGTGTCAATCTCAGGTTTGAATTTTTTAAGATAAGTATTTACCGGATAGAACGTACGTGACGACGTAGTAGTGGTGTCCCAATTCGTAGGGGAATATTTTCACCTCTACCCTTTGACACCGTTTCAACGCACAAGAGGAAAGGTTAGGATGTTAAAGCTAAAAGCATGTAGGCAATGCAACGCTTCGGGGAAACGCAGCCCAGATGTGTGCCGTGGCAGTAATCGGCCAGCAGATGGCGTTAATACCCTCAACTGGCAAGATTAGCTCGTAGAAGAAGAAGAGCAAAACACATGCAAGTGCAATACATGTTTTCATATTGTAAAACTTCTACTTGAGGAAAAGTCACTAACGTGATGACTAGGAGTCCAGATCGGCCGTGACATCATGATCGTTCGGCGCTTCAGTTAAGAGAGAATCAGTCCACGGTTCTAATTTATTTACATTAGTATGACCTATAGAAACACAGACTGGTATGAGCAGGATTAATTGATTGTTTCATGTGGATATGAAGCTCAAAGAGCTAGAAAGCTGCCTTCAACAGGTGGATGGATTTGAGGAGCCCAAAATACTCCTGGAGCAGTACCCCACCAGTCCGCACATCGCGGGTGAGCATCACTGCATACTGCTCAATAATGTCTGACGTGTTTGCGAGCTTCTTATTTATTCACATTAGCATACTGTTCTTACGATCCGTGCAGTATGTACTGTTCGCAGTGTGCAAATGTTCTGGATTCATATCTGAAATACTGCGTGTCCCATAATGCACCACGCTTGTTTGTAGTGTGACAAATGATCAGAACTCTCTTCATTTGCTCGTTTTTTAAAGAGCTTTAACAAGCATTTAGCATAACATTTTGTTAACAATAGAAAAGTAGCCTACATTTTTTTGATGAAAATTAAACGTAATTGTGACCTTTTTAACTCAGTTCGGACGTTATTTTTCAGTTCTGACTAAAAAACCTTTTTGACTCAGAGTTGCATGTTCATCAGCCTTTTTTCAGAATTGCTAAATTATACTGTATAGCAATTTCAACTTTACATGAAAATATATATTTCCTACAGTTAAGCTTAAATCTCACAATTTGGACATTTTCCTCAGAATTGCAACAAGACTTTAGACATTATTTCTCAAGAGTTTGCTCACTTTTTATATAATTTGCACAAAATAAAGTGAGAATTGTTGTGAACTTGCAATTCTGAAACAAATGTAAAATTAAAGAAATTTAAAAAATATATATTTTTACCTTTATATTTTTCATGTGGCACAAACAGGTTCACGGTAATGAATGAAATGTGCACATATGAGTTTATGTGAAACACTGACATACTGATCGAAAACCTTTTGTCACGGTCACATAATGCATATTGGTTCACATGCTAAAAATAGTAGGCATTATATATTATTTTAGAAATGGTGTATGAATATTTAATTCATAGTTTTATTGACCATTGGGAGTCTTTTGTCTAGAACAGATGGCCTTAGGTGGCCTATTTGTTTTAATATACCATCGAGTTGTTGTTCTGTGTGTTTTTTCTTACTGTAGGCTGTATGTTGTACACCATCCACAACACATTTGACGACATACAGAATAAACTAGTAGCAGACTTGGGCTGTGGATGTGGGGTGCTATCGATAGGAGCTGCAGTGCTTGATGCTGGGTAAGACCAACTCCATACCTCCACCTGTGGCATAGAATTATTCTGGCTTTCAAAATATATGAATCAACATCGCTGTAATCTTTCCTCTAAAGACTGTGTGTGGGATTTGACATTGATGAAGACGCCTTGGACATATTCAAAGGAAATGTTGAGGACTTTGAACTGTCAAACATTGATATGGTCCAGTGTGATGTTTGCTCTATTGGATCCTCTTACTACAAGAAGTTTGACACGGTCATCATGAACCCGCCATTTGGCACAAAGCACAACCAGGGTAAGAGTCATCCTAAAGTCAAGTAACAGTGATGTTGATGCAATCTGATGCATTTGCAAAACTGCCAAAAAATACCTGTTGTCGAACAGGTTTCCCATATTCCATTGGTTGATCTTGAGTCTTCTTACATTTTAGGTATTGACATGCAGTTTCTGCGGACAGCGATTTCCATGGCAAGTACAGCCGTGTATTCCCTTCACAAGACCTCAACGCGAGATGTAAGTTGCCATGTTACGCCATCATTTTACAGCAACACTTCAATTATATCGATAAGAAAAACTTACAACTAAATTGCATTTTCATGCAGCACATTCAGAAGAAAGCAAATGATTGGAAAGTCAAAATGGAAGTCATTGCAGGTAATATTTAGTGAATCTACAAACATACATAGTTCAAAACACTGGAAAAGATTGTTTCTTGCATTGATAAATGTTTCCTGAGCTGCAAATCAGCATATTAGAATGATTTCTGAAGGACCATGTGACACTGAAGACTGGAGTAATGATGCTAAAATTCAGCTTTACATCACAGAAATAAATTACATTTTTAAAAATATTCAAATACAAAGCAGCTATTTTAAACTGTAATACTATTTTACTATATTTCTGTTTTCTTATATTACTGAATCAAATATACGCAGCCTCCATAAGCTTAAAAGACTTCACAAACATTACAGAATCTTACCAACACTAAACTTTTAAATGTAAGTTTTATTTTCTGAACACCACGAGCATAAAAGATCTTATCTTACAGAAACCTGTAAGTTGTAATAAGCTTTATAGCATGTGATCATTTGATGTTATTTATCCTCCCTTCACAGAGCTCAGATATGACCTGCCAGCGTCTTATAAGTTTCACAAAAAGAAGTCGGTAAGTAAATGTTTTGCTACAAACCTGTGAGTAAAAATGTAGACACATTTTCTCAGACTTTACAGAGACAAACTTGTAACATGTTTTTTTTCTATCTTATTATTTTAGGTTGATATTCAAGTGGACTTCATACGATTTACTCCAACATAAATGACAAAAAGGAATTACTTTTTAATATATATATATATATATATATATATATATATATATATATATAAAATATAAACTGTTCTTCAAAATAAATTTTATAAATGACCATGCTTTTTTTGGTTGGATACCACAGAAATACCAAAGTCTGTGTAGGATTCACAAACAAGCTTGTTGGAACTTTATTTAAAGTTGTGCTTTTCACATTTTTGGCAGCTAAATAATAAAACATCACAAAAACATAAAATGCAGTAAATTACACATCACAAACTTATATTAAAATCTTGGGTTCATAACTGTCTTACAAATACAGAATCACTCAAATAAATCTAAATAATACTAAGGTAATGTATAAATACCTTTCTTGATTTAAAACACCAAAACAGTCTTTTATTTTGCTGCAAATATTGCATTCTACAAAACGTTTCTGTGCAAATAGTAACGTGCTGTGATCTATTGTGCCATTCATATTGAGAAACATCTCTTTATATTCCAGCACAGATAACATACAAACCATGTCTCACACATTATCAGTGATAACCTGGGCCCACCCATACTTCCTGTGATGCTACATTCAATTTCGCGAGCAAAGTCAGTCTGGCAAAGCTGCCGTTTTAGAGCATTTCTGAGAAGTTCAGGTTCAGGTTCCCCGCTATGCATGCGTCATCGGAATGAGCGGTCTTACTACCCACCCAGAAGGCGAGTAGTAAGGTAGCTTGGACAGACTAAGCTCCTATGAGCTTTATAGTCACGGAAGCCAGGCTATATCAGTGACACGTGATGAGCAAATATAATATGATTTCAACATTACACTCAGTTTGGAATTATATAGCAGGGCCCAAACGTCTGACATTTTCAGGTGATGAATTAAACTGAACATGATTTTATTGGTCTGTCTCCCTTTTGATGTGAACAAAACCTGCCGCCCATGTTCTCCATTATGATTGATTGGAGTAAGATTTTAAAGAAAATTTTAAAATGTTAAAACATTTTTTAACATTTAATAAATTAATCATAGACATTATTTAATGACACTATTACAATTTTGTCTTTATTTTAACTTGTAATTCGGATTATATTCCACAGGTTTGCAGTCAGTGTGAAATTGTGTAAAAATAATTCTGTATTGTATAGTTTTGGTTTCATAAAAGGTGTACATGGCATACATATGTAGCTGACACGTTAACAGCTAAATTTTAAATTCATGGCAGATGTTAATTATGGTTAATTATTTTTAAAAATCAACGAAAATTTTGGAATAGTATAGAAAAATTCATATTGGGAAAGAATAGCGCTAGTAGCACTTTACAATAAGGTTCATTAGTTAACATGAACTAAGATTAAACAATACTACTACAGCATTTATCAATCTTAGTTAACATTATCATTTACTAATGCATTAATAAATTCACAAGTTGTGTTTTTTAACATTAGTAATGCAATGTGAATTAACAATGACTAACTAATATTAACAAAGATTAATAAAGACTATTAAATGTGTTGTTAGTTCATGTTAACTAATACATTAATTAATGTTAACAAATGACACCTTATTGTAAAGTCTTACCGAATTTTTATGTAGGAACCCTGAATTAGTGCCACATCTGAAGTATTGTACTTTTACTTCAAAATGTTTTCTCTAACACTTCATTTCCATGTTTAAATAAATAAAAGTGCTCTCGGACTTTTAGATCCCACTGCACAGACAGTGATTGTGAGATAATTCAAACACTGAACACACAAACGCAGCCGTGTGAGCGTGCAGCTGATGGGAGGTTTCCCACAATCTCCCAGCAGTCCATCTCAGGGTCGTACCTCTCTATACTCTGCAGATACGTCCCTTTAGAGTATGAATACCCACCTGCTACATAGATGCACCCGTTTATAATGGCCGATCCGCACTCCATCCTTCTCTCCTTCATCGCACACATTTGTCTCCACTCATCTCGCTCGGGATCATAGCAGTCTATGATGGTGGTCTGACCGCCGACCAGATAAAGCTTATTGTTCAAAGAGACCGAGCAAAGGCCGTACTCTGAAAGTAAAGAGTCTTAATGAGCAATAAGCAGCAATCAACCTAAGGTGGTTGTAGCCTATACATCTGAACCGTTTAGATTATCTAACGCAAAATGTCGGTGACTCACCTGGATGTGGGCATATTGTTGTGATGCTCCACTCATTGATATCTGGTCGGTAAGTCTGAATCTTCTCGTAAGTGCAGGTTCCTCTGTACCCATAATGACCTCCGGTAACATAGACTCTGTCATTGACCACGCAAGCTGTTGCATTTCCCACACCTTTAAAATCAAGCAGAAAGATGTTTGATATTTGGAAGATTTCTTTTTTTTGTTTAAGATGTGTATAGTTCCAAAAAGCTGAAATCCTGTCAGCCTCTTTTAGCAGTCTCTTATAAAGACTATTCAAATGTCATTTATTTCTGTGATGCAAAGCTATATTTTCAGCATCATTACTCCAGTCTTTAGTCACAGGAATCTTAATATGCTGATTTGCTGCTCAAGAAACATTTCTTATTATCAGTGGCAATGATGAACAGTTGTGCCGCTTTATATTTGTGTTGAAATCATGAAATGTTTTTTTCAGGAATGATAAATAGAAAGTTTAAGGGTTTTTTAAATGTCTGTATGGTCACTTTTAATCACTTTAATGCACCCGTTTCTTTTTTTAATTCTGAACATTGGAATATTAGTGTACGTCAAAAACTTTGACACAAATTAAAAATGCTATTTTTATGTTTCTATTCTACTGCACTCTACACTGCCTGTCCAAAAAAACTCATCACCTGGATTTAACTAAGCAAATAGGTGCTATGATCTGGGGTTGCTGCAGTCGGCGAGGTCTAGGTTCAGTAATGTTATGTGCTCAAAGTATGAGGTCAGCTGACTACCTGAATATACTGAATGGTTTAGGGAGCACGACACATCATTTTCACACATGGATTGGCCAGCACAGAGTCCAGACCTTAACCTCATTAAGAATCTTTGGGATGTGAGATGACACTTTGCGCAGTGGTCAGACTCTCCCATGATTAGTACAAGATCTTGGCAAAAAATTTATGCAGCTTTGGATGGAAATAAATGTTGTGACATTGCAGAAGCTTATCAAAACTATGCAACAGCGAATACATGCCATAATCAAAGTTAAAAGTGTCCCTAACAAGTGTGTGCCTTTTTTTTTTTTTTTTTTGTATTATGGTTTCTTATTTCATTGTGCAACATAAAACATTGCAATGAAAGGACAACAAAAAAGTATGTAGTCTTATACTTTCATACTTTTTGTTTAAAATTAATGTAATGTAGCCATTCATCTTGGATCTGGTAGATTTTATGCATGATTCTTAGACAAAAAGTATTTTGTTTATTCCTAAAAAGCAGGGAAGGGGAAGTACTTCCAGTCACTGAAAAAAAGTCTTCTCCTTCAAGCAAACAATGCAACAACTGTGTAAATAAACGGAAGCTCTCAAACCTTGTATCATATCAGCCACAGGAAACCATCTCTTCTTCAAAGGATCATAGAATTCAGTTTCTTGTGTTGGAGCTCCTGCCGTGTATCCACCGATAACGTATATGCATCCACGTAAAGCCACGGAGCAGTGGTAATATCTGGCTGTGATCATGGGACATCCTTCTGTCCATTCATCCGAGTCTGTGTTATAAATCCACACGGTGTCTAAAGCATCCACAGTCTGTGTCCTGTATCCTCCAGTCACGTAGATATCAGGACCTACAAGTGCCACACTATAACTCTCCCTTTCAAAATCAGGCATGTCTTTGCCCTCAACCCACGTGTTGGAAAAGGGGTCCCACATGTGGACTTCACACAACGGATGCCAGTAATATCCACCAATAACATACAAGCTGCACGATAGTTTTTTGCAGCACTGTGATAAACCTTTGCTCGGCTTTAAGGAGGTGACAATGGAAGATCGCAGTTTGTTTTCAGAGCAATGTCTGCGTAGATCCAAAGCAGTTTTGAGGTAAGCGTCATCCACGTCGAGATGGATGCAGTTGAGAAGCTCTTGAAGGCGGTCTATCCGAGGAGTCGCGCCGTGGGCGACCCATTTGATCACAGCGTCCAATAAAGTCGCTTCTTTCCACACGTTGAGGTTTTCTGTAGCCAATATCATCAAGAGCTTTTGGAAATCCACCTCTAGGAACTCCTCCTGAAGTATGAGTTCTTCAAAGCGACTCAGGATGATCCTCAAAGCCTCGCGCTGCAAATCAGAGCACATGTGAAGCTCAGCGAACGAATGCATCCCGAGGCAGTTATCGACATCCAGCAGACGAATCAAGAAGTCCTCGCAGGCTTTTTTGAGAGAGTTGAACTGTAAAAGGTCTGCTGCTTCCAGGAGACTCTGGACGTTGTTCTGGGTTATGCTGATCTTGGAGGTGTAGACGTAGCTCACCAAAGCTCCCAGAATCTCTCCGTTTATGCAAGGTAGGTTGATGGTGTTGTTCAAACGTTCTCTCATGTCTAAGGTGAACATTACCTTGAAATAGGAGCTGCGGGCTGATAGGACAGCCTTGTGGCAGTGGAAGAGCTGTCCGGATGAAGACTGCAGGGCGACGTCCGTGAACAGACCGCTGCTGTGAAACTCATGAAGAGCATCCAGCACCTCAGAGGAGTGGGAGGCATCGCAGAACTCGTAAGAGTAACCACTTTGAACCTTTCCTGACATTGCAACTGGGAAGAGATGATTTTCAAATGAGCTTAACAAAAAATTAGTCCTAACAAAATGTATTTACTGCTAAATAATCCCTCTTGAAAATTCATTGAAGTTGTAGAAATTTTGTAAACCAACATTAGAAAATAAAAATATTATTATAGCCTTTATTATCTAGTGCCGGGAAATTATTGTGATTAATCACATCCCAAATAAAAATTTGTTTGTGTACTTTGTATATTCATTATGTATGTATGAAGACACACACACACACACACACACACACACACACAGTATATAATTTGAAAATATTTACATGTATATGTTTAATAAACAAAATTTTTCTTAAATTCTTACATGCATTCACACACACACACAAAAACTTATATATTAATATAAGTGATTAATCATTGCCCACCAGCACTAATATTATGTGTTATATACTATATGTATGATGGATTATATATCAATTAAAGTAATAGATAAACAGCAAAGCCAGAGGCAGTTAAAATAAAATTCATATTTTAGGCACCATTTTTTATCATGTTGATGTTAATAAATATTTATCATAATTAATTTTGAAGGCAACTTTCTGTATAAACACAAACCTGGTTGAATATTTTTTATAAATATTGACTTACTATTTTGTCATCTTGAGCAAAAAAGGGAGAATTGTAAAATGTAAATGTAGCATACAAAATATGAAACTGTTTTGGCTTAGCAATTTTATATAATAATCATTAAATTGTCTAAATCTATTTCTAAAATGAACGTGACAACTTGCACTATTAATACGTCATACTATTACAGTTACATATGTTGATTTTGCTTTTTGTTTTGATTTCATTTGACTTTTTGTAATTTTTTTGTCAATTTACTGACGTTTTATAATATATGTAGGCTATATATAGCCTAGTTTCTATGCATTTTAGTTGTTTTTTTCTGTAAAAACGAATAAAGATGTATACGCAACTAGCTAAAATATATATATACATATTTTTTTATTTATGCATTTCTATATTTATTTATTTACACTTAAGTCATTTTTGGTCGTCCATATTTGCAACCAATTCACAATAGCATGGCTAATGATGAAAACAAACATCAATGCATTTTATCTTCTGCCTCGAACAGTAATCGCGTTTGTGACAACTAGCCCCTATGCAGAAACAAGCGTACCTGACTCGTATAGTCCTTTCTTCACTGGAGAAGTTTTTATCCCCAACAGTGCGTCTTGTGCTCGGTCAGATCAGACATGTGGCCCCTGTATTTAGCGTCAGCCACTGAAGAATGTCCAGCTCCTATTTTGGTCTCGGTGTAAAGCAGGAGCCTCGCTGCTGTCACCCGCCACTACTGATTCAACACAGCCGCGTCCTTCAGCCATGTGACCAAAACACTGTTCACAAGCATCCCATCCTCCTAAATACACGTTCAAAAAGCCGCAATTCTGATTTTTCAATCAACTGAGACATAATACCAGTTTTCGTGTTTTAGTTGTCATGGCAGTGTCGAGAGAATAATCCTAATAAGGATTAAAGCCGTTGCATAATAACGCCTGAGGGAAACGGTACCAAGGGCGGCCGAACACCGATAATGAATCCATTCTAAACGCTTCGCCGTTTTCTGAACGCATGAGCGTCTGTTTATAGCTTAGCGACGGACAGTGAATTATTGGTGTGTGTTTGCCATTAAGTCCACAGGGTACAGTAAAAAGACAGAAATAACTCACGGTTACCATGGAAACAGTGCTCCTTTTCCTTTTTGATGGAAGTGATTTTAAGTATTCTTCTGTGAAGTGACTTCAAATTAATTATGTTTATTGCTAATCATTTAAATGGTATGCATTCTGGGAAACAAATATTAATCCAAACAATGTTTGCTGACGACCCCTAACAATATTTGAAGGGTCAATAATTGAAGGGTTGGTGTAACATTAGTTTAAGGTCATAAATGCTAAAAATTACCACTGTAAAACGCTCCATATAACTTCTTATCAGATAAACCTTTGAATGTAATGTTACATGAACCGTATTCTAATGTTATGGAAATTTGGATGCACTTATGCCTTCTGAAAGGATTTGAAGATTAAAGAGTGCTTTGAAAGTGTATGCAATACAGACTTTGTTTTTTTAAAAAAAAAATCATAATTATAATGAGAAATGTCCATTATGTCAGTATGTGGAAAATGAAAAGTAGCTAAAGTGTGTGTGTGTGTGTGTATTGATCAGTTTTTACAATTTTCAAAAATCATGTTTATAGTGTGCATTTCAATGAATCTCAATCAAACTGCAGTTGTTGAGACGCACTCCACTGCAAAGCAGCGATTGTTGCTTTAATCAAACACTTTCACATATTTGGAATACAGTGGCTTTAGTAAACACTAACAACAAAAAGTAAAAATAAGACTATTTTTCCATACTGTTGTTTTAGGAATTAAAGTGTTATGAACAATGCGAGCAACAGCTTGCAATGAAACTCAGGCTAAAGCTTAAGATTCTGGAATGTTACATGGTTCGGATCAGGATTAGTGACAGATATTCAGACTGTGACCTGTGCCGTCTCTTTCACTAAGGACTTAAGGGCACCGATGTCCCCCAGCAGTGAAGAAATGCCCATGCAGTACCACTGCTCACCACTGCCGGCAGTAGAAGCACTGAAGGAATGCAGCTCCACACTTGCAGCTGCCAAAACCCCTGAGAAAGATAGGAAAGCGTTAAATAAACCAACCCTGCGTCCCAATGTTCATACTATCAACTCTAAATAGTATGTGGGATTCGAATAAGTATGTCCCAATGCACAGTATGTTGCAAAGAGTATGCCAAAAATCCCTGGATGGTCTACTCTACTATTTCAGGTCGAATTTTGATGTGTGGATACATGCACTCTCTAATGGCTAAAATTGCCCACAATCCACTGCGCTTTGGTGACACAGACTTTAAAGAGTCATTAGTCCACCTCATGTCATACATACCCATGTGTGACCCTGAACCTTTTGGAAATTGAGATTTTATACATAAGCAGAATGCTGGGTAAATACGGTTTTCATAAATGGTTGGTTTGTTAGGATAGGACAATATTTTGGCCAATAATGTGAAAATCTGGAATCTGAGGGTGCAATAAAAAAAAATAAAACATTGCCTTGTCCAAATGACGTTCTTAGCAATATACTACTATATTACGAATCAAAAATTCATTTACAGTAGGAAATTTAGAACATATCTTCATTACTTAATACCCTAATGGTTTTTGGCATAAAAGAAAAATGGATAACTTTGACCCATCCAATGCTTTTTGACTTTTGCTATGACTTTCTAGGTCACATATGAAGCTTCACACTGCCTTATCCCATGTAACGAAAGCATATAGTGACCAAGGAGCAATGACATACAGTACGTGGCTTCAGATAACAAACGATGAAGTATAATGTAATACAATACATGTATAAACTGTTTGTATAGTATAGATATTCCTATTTGTGCATCAGCCTTTACCGGTAACGGAGAGCAGGAGGTCAGTGGAGGTAGCGCCTTTGAAGAACAGCAGGTGTCCAGTGAGAGGAACAGGCTGTCGAAACACACTTCCGCTCAGCTCCAGCAGCACAGGAACCCCGGCCTGCACCGAGCCAACAGCCTTATAATTTCTGCCATTCACAGAGACCTCCAGCACACACGCCTCACACTCATCGGCTCTATGATTCGTCTGCACCTGGAGGTTTGTGACATAGGGACAGATAAGAGCAATACTGGGGAAATAAGATACAAGCACCATCTAGGTGGTTAACCTAACATCTTAAGTATGAAAAAATAAATCTCTAACTCTGGATTTGTAAAGCGGTCTTACTGTAATTCCGGTCTCTGCAGCTAAAGGCAGCGCATTCACCAAGTTAGGGCCTTTCTGAGGACCTTCAGTGAGCAAACCAACCACAGCTGCGGAGCTTAATAACCCAGTGGACTTCTTCAAGGATTCCCCTGAACAGCAAAAATAAATACAATGATACCATCTTGTGGCAAGATATATAAAAATACATGTAATGTAAATATAATACGTAAAATATGTAAGGATACAATGTAATGCCATTTGTCCAGAATAGGTTTTTACATTTTTGAAAAGCAAACAATTAAATTGATTGAGCAACCCCATGTCTTTTATATTTTTACACTTAATTAAAATAAAAGTTTATAGTTTAGAATTTATAAACATACATAAATACAGATACACAGTAGTCAACATGTGAAGTGGATGTTCAAAGTTCAAATGTTGACTACTGTATATTTCATATGAGACTAAATATCATACGGGCAGTTCAAATCACAATATTTATTTATATCATTTTTGGTGCGCAGCCCTATTTTAAAAAGAAAAGAATCTTATCTGGTTACTTGCATGCCACATGACAGAGAACCATAAACACGCAAAAGCTTACTTCTTTCATTGAAATATTAATTTAAATTCTCAGCTAAGTTACGTCTATGGGGTTTCCCTTTTTTAGGAACATTCTATTATCATTTCATTGTAATTATGTTCTTAATTTCATCAAAACAAAGTTCTAAAAGTTTATGTGGATCAAAAACCTTTTCAAGATGATTAACACAATAGTTTACAGAAACGTAGAACTATTCATATCCAGTAAAATATGTTGATATGTACATATATTAGTCTTGTGTATCTTGTCCTGCGTCATGTGGAGATGACTTCTCCCAACAGTAAAAGAAAATATACATACTGTCTTAGCAACAGGATTGATTTTTTGTTTTTTAAGAGCTCATTTAGTGTGTGAATGAAAACAAGTTTTTTTTTTTCACATTTGAGTGAATTCTTCTGCCTACCAAGTGACGTGACATGGACCTGACTGTAGGGTTGTTTAGAAGCAGTGCAGGCCTTCAACACCTTGCCCATGGACTCTCCCAGCAGGATCCACTGATGAGAGTCAGGAGAGAAAGAACTGACCAACACCTGAGCATTCACCTGAGGATGGAAAAAGACTTCAAGTTGAGATCTTTTCTTCGTATTGTGACGTACATCCGAGTCGAACAGATTGTTGAAAAAGAAAAAGAACGCAGGGCAGGGACTGGGTTTTATATTTATCAGTTAATCACTGGATGGAGGCTGAGCTGAATATGACCTTGCAGCCAGATAACTGGAGAAGTCTGGTATATTTTTTCACCTTAAAATCAATTTGCAACAGTGCATTTTAATTTAATGCTGACATAAAATACAAACCAACTAAAAATTACAGTTGTAGTTCATTTGTGGGTTCTTTTGTTAAGGTTTTAGTTAATGTGATTTTAGTTATGAGATCTTTTTACACCACATCAGCATCAAAGGCTAGATTTATTTTAGACTGAAGAAGACTGAAAATGGTCCTTTATGTAATAATTTAGCAATTATTTACTTAAAAACAACAACAACAACAAAAAAACTACATAATATATACACACATACATACATACATACATACATATATAGTGGGGTGTATATAGACACTCAACAAAAATATAAACGCAACACCTTTGTTTCTGCTCCGATTTTTCATGAGATGGACTTAAAGATCTAAAAT